>JAACJM010000296.1:0-88761 GCA_013368315.1 Tetrapyrgos nigripes | reverse complement strand
TGATGTTGGGTATTCCTCTCCTTTTACAAACAGACTCTCTAAAACCTTCTTTTCCCATTGGTTTGGAATATCCTTCTGTCTGAAGTCTTCTTCAGTAAAAATAGCGTAGATCCTGAAGAACGATGAAAAGATCAAATAGGAATCTGACGATGTTGACCTGCCACCTTTGGTTGTGCAATCAGTTTGAACCATCCAATCAGTTCTGACCATTTCACTTGGTAATCCTTGTGATTGCTCCGTGGGTCAATAATCATCAGTTTTGGAGATTTGGGTTTGGTGTGTAGGTTGAGGACGGGAGGTTGTTCCAAAGTACATGTTTTCAGGACATCTAACCATGTCTACCCTAGAAAACGACCAATCTATCCTCTGGATTATGCTCCTCTAACCAATTGTACCAAGAATTATGTCGTGATCTCCAATGTCCATAACATAGAATCTGGCTGTCTCTTCATGATACAATCTTTTGTCCTGAGAATAATGCAGAGTTTTTGAATGGTGTAATGGCATACCCATCCATGGTGTTTTTGGAACTGTCAACATTTCGTACAGGAAAGGGATTTTTTGATGGGGAGAAGAGTTAAACAATTTTCTTGTGCGAAACAGCTGTTTCAGTTTTTAAGTGTTATTGAAGGTACCTGTTGGTTACGAGTGACTGCTGAAATTCTTAATTCTGAAGGAAAGGTACGCTCACGAAAGGGGTTTAAAACATGATATTGATTGTTCATATATTGTCCAGCGTACTGTACAATTCCTCCTGATGACGTAGCAGGGGAATATTTCAAAATCCATCATCTTTGCCATGACATCTTTCAAATATACACTAGCCTGTTCCTTTTCTTCTCCTTCCAAATCCTTGACCTTGTTCATCAT
This sequence comes from Tetrapyrgos nigripes, assembly GCA_013368315.1. Taxonomy (NCBI): domain Eukaryota; kingdom Fungi; phylum Basidiomycota; class Agaricomycetes; order Agaricales; family Campanellaceae; genus Tetrapyrgos; species Tetrapyrgos nigripes. Next base: position 87,891 of record JAACJM010000296.1, on the reverse strand, counting down.
ATCTGAAATATCTTTGATTACATTACAAGAGGAAGATGATGACGTTTGAGCCACTGTTACCAGTGGCAAACTAGATGACGACGATGAAGCTGCAGTTTCAGCTGTCCTAACAGCACGAGGAGGGAAGTTTTGAGAGGTATTTTGAGACATTGATGACCTTGGAGTACTGTTTGGGAAGATCAGACATTCATTGCTCATGTGTCTGGGTTGCCTACATGCAAAGCATGCCCTACTTTTCAGAGTCAGTCCCTTTCTTTGGCCATCAGTTTAGGTAAAGGAGTAAAGGACAAGTTAGCACCTGGTCCCATATTCATAAGTGCATTTATGCTTGCTACAGTTCATCCTTGAGAAGGACCTGAATTCGTCCTTGGTGTAGAGAATGATCTCGATTGTCCTTCTATTCCAAATGGAGATCCATTGCCCTTTCCCTGTATTTGTCAAAGTCCTTCCACTTCAGCCACGTTCCCGCCACTGACTTCCGAACATCCCTCGGAAGACCTGCTTTATAGAAATCCAGGAGAGCTGTTTCTCCATAGTCCGACTCTTCTCCGTATGTGTCAAAGATACTATTATAGGTACTAATGTCTGTTTCCCTTCATTCTAGCATTCTTGATCTTATTTTTTGCAACTTCATCAGCAGCAAGGGCTTTGAAATCCCTTTTGAACCTGTCCTTTATCTCCTTTAATGTTGTCCATCGCCTTTCTTCTGGTTTGAGTTTCATATCTTCCTCATCTTCTTCTCGCTCTGTGATTCATTGAGTTGCCCAATCTCCTCCTCTTTCTCCTGTGAAGAATGAGAGGAATAAGGACACCTTGGAGTCCTCAGTTGAGTACCTAGCCTTGTTCTGACATAGGTAATTGTTGAATGAAGCTAACCACCGCTTTGCTTCATCGCGTTCTCTGTTAAAGGCATCGGGTTTCCTTCCTTGTTCAGAAATACTGTTGGAGTCAGGTGCTATGGCAGACATGGCTGGATTGTCTGGATCTGATGGGTCTGGAGAAGAAGGAGGATTTGGACGACAAGGGGCTACAGATGGTCCCTCATTAGATGGAATTACGGGAGAAGAAGGGTCATCTGGTTCTGATGGATTGGGAGAAGGATCTCGGGAGGGGTTGATGGTTATTAGAAGGTGGATCTGTAATAGAATCTGATGTAGAAGTTGGATCAGGTGGTACAAGAGAAGAGGGTTCCGGATTCAGTTGAGTGTTTGTATGGGTAGATGATCCCTGTTCTGGTTCAGTTTCAGAGTCGATTATAGGATGAGCTTTTCAAATAGCGAGTTCTTGGTTGTGCATTACAACTTCACACTTGATAGGAAGAATTTCAGTTTTGGGAAGTGTTTGAGTGTTGTACCTGTTAATACAGGGTTGGTTTTCGCAAAACATGTAAGGTTTTTGAACTCTCCAAGTTATCCTTGCAGTCGAGAACCCTCAGTTTGAAGACGTGTGGACAATCTGCACAGGGAAGACTTGGATCTGCAGATGTGGACTGTCGACTCGTCATATACTTTTTCTACAATCTCTTAAGGCCTTCTTTTCTGCCCTTTAAATCATCACGAGGATTTGAAGATAAAGGAGGATGTGTACCATAGTCTGTAAGTTCTGTAGGTGTGTTGTATTCTTTGAAGAACAGAGGTCCCATAATCCTAACAACAGTCTCCTCAGTATCGAGATCAAGGGTGACTCATATGTACAAATAGACGGAAAGGATCATGTCACCTGGTTCCAGTTTCCAAACCCAACAATGTGTACAGACGAAGTTTTGATTGTAACTCCAAGGATCCCCGAATGCTTTCTGCATGGCTACACCAGTACTCAGTGTGTAATTGATTGAGTGGTAGAGGGAGAGGAGGTTGTTCGTAATCAGGTGGACTCTCTGGGGTTCGAAGCGAATCTGAGAAAACAGGGTAGACAGGGTGAAAGGAATATATGAAAGGGAGGACAATTGTTGCTACACTGTTACTCGAAGTACACAGTGGGACAGCAGTCTACTCGAAGTAGTGTCTGCTTAGCAATCAAAATGTATTTGAATTGCAGGGAGGGAGAACAACACTTGCAATACAGATGAAATGACAGTAAAAGATGAAAGAGGTTGAGAACAGAGATAAATAGAATAGAGGAGAAAAAGACTCAAATAGTGAGGTGGGTGTATGGGAGTTTGTTCAAGTGTCAAGGTTGCTGGTACACTTGATTAACCACCCAAGTCACACTGAGATTGATTGAGATATAGAGAAAGAGAAAGAATAGGCTGACTAGGCTCTACACTGCATAGTATAGTATGGAGCAGAAACAAAGTGAATGAACTAAAGGACTAGCTAGAATGTCTAGTGGTTTATATAGAAGAACAATGAATAAGTGATAGGAGAAAGATAGGAGAAACGTAGGGGAAAGTGGAGAAATGTAGGGTAAAGATAGGATCAATGGAATGGAAGATTGATTGACAGTTATTATAGAGTTTGACAGGTTCTACAAGGTTCAAAGTCAGTAATATAAGGTTTAAAAGGTTTATCGAGGAAATGCAATAGACAAATGATCAGAAAACAAGTTTAATAGTGTAGTAGAAGAGGAAGGAGGGCAAAGAACTGTAGCAGTTCATGACACTATCCTCTTCCTGTCCGGTTCTGTCCAGATCTATTATCGTTCCACTCTTCCCCATAGACCTCTGCCTGGGTCCATAGTGTTTCCTAGCACTAGGATCTGCCTGGACTTAACAGGTTTCGCCTTCGTTTGTTTGTTCGTTGAGCCTTTCTATCAAAGAAAGGTTTCAGCAAGATGAGTATTACTCAAAGTAAGACTTGTAGAAAGATGTATAAGGTCAAGCTGGGGAATCTAGCTTGAGGAATACTCTACCTATATATGAGTCAGAGTACAATGTGTATAAAGCATGTAAATCGTCTGTAGTAGCTATGTCAAACAGCATGTAAGTAATAAGAAACACGCATGTAAGCAATGTGTAAGTAATAGTAGACATGTGTACTACACATGTAAGAAAGAAAGCAAGAATAGAGCACAGTAAACGAAAGGGAAACATGTGTTAGATAAGAAGAAATGAAACAAAGTAAAGAAAAGAAAAGAAAGAGTGAGTCATCAGAGAATTCTATAGAATAGGGGTGAGAAATTGTAACAGCCACTGACTATAGTTTTCCTTCACTTTTTACCTCAGCACACAAAGTTCCTCTTCAAAATGCCTAAGGCTCATAAATCTCAACCACTGGTTACATTGAAGGGCCAGCTTGGATATAACCTCCATCATTTTCTTTCATGACTTACTGACCCCCCTCCCCCCTGTTGCATAGTAATCTGGGTGGCTCTGATAGATTTGCTTGTTACCCAGTCTGTTTCACAAGCAGAACTATTCCTGTCCATTCAGAAACAGGCTAGGTTTCTTTCAAGACATCTTCCTCAAGGTTGGAAAAGAAAAGGTTGAGATAAATGTCACCAAAATGGAGTCTCATGGATTTATTTCTATTGAAGATGACTGTATCAAGCTCTGTAGCTTGGGAAATGAGATGTGAGTGGTGCTTCAATTTCTCATTATTATGATGATTTTCTGAAAGAACCCTTTCAGGTTGCTGGATGCACTTCCTTCAGGCGATCCTGCAGTCCTTCAAAAGCAGACTCACTGGAACCTGTTGTTTCCACTGTCCACAATCCAAAAGCTCCCAGGCCAATCCCTACCCTGCCACCAGAGATTCAATGTGACTCATCTAGCAGCCTGAAAGCTGCAACATTGGTCTGTAGAGATTGGTGGCACCTGATGTCTCATGAACTTCATTGCTGCCCAGTATGCAAGCTTTCATCCTCTGCCATACACCAGCTGATTAGAGAAGCTGGTCAATTGAAAAGGCGAAAGATATGACACGACTTTTTCAACATCTCCAGGTCAATCTTCGTCTGGGCGTGCTCAGATATGATCTCTACGACTGTTGGTTCACCAACCTTGTGTCACTAGAACTGGCTGGGATTGTGATCTCCATTGAAGCCATTGGACTCACTCAGATAATTGCTTTTCAACATCTGGCCATTCTCTCTTTTTGGAACCTGTCTGGTCCTGTGCATCCCTGGGTTCAGCTTTTGCAGAGTATCAATCCACAAAAGCTGAAGAAGCTCACTGCTGACAACTGTGTTGCAGGACCCACTACACCAGACAAATTTCCCATCAATGTTCCCAGCCCACTTATATTCCAGGATCTCATGTTGTCCCTTAATTATGCTTTTGGGCTAGTTGAGGTCCTCCAGTATCTGTCCATCACTGGTGTTACATTCTTTGTCTTCACTGAGGGTAGTGTGGAGGGGAATAGTATCATCAGCTTCCTCAACTGCCAGGCGCCATCTCTAAAGCTTCTGGCTTGGCATGCATTCATTGAGAGTAAGTTCTGTACACTACTGATACGATTTGTATTCATAGATGCTATTGGCCTGGACTTTACTCCTATGTGCAACCTCCAGCACCTGTCATTGCATGGAAATCAATTCCGACCTTGGGTCGAGTTGTCTGTGAAGCTCAAAGCACTCTCAGAGCTTATGGCCCACTGTCACAGTGTCTATGAAGTATCTCTGCCCATGAAATTGACAGACACAGAGGAATATCAGTCTCTTGCCACCGCACTGTCACTCTTGGCAGAGCAGAAGCCTCTGCAGAGGATCACGATACACCTGAACTCCCATCAAGCTGCTGCTCAGCTGGACCCTAGTGAACTTCCAAATTATCTTCCTAAGATGTTGCTTATTGTAGGTGATAAACTGAGATTGTGCTTGGAAACCGTCATGCATTATGAACTGGTCCATAAACTGGATTTGATATTGGCATGGTATAGATTATTGGACAGGAAATGTACTTGCAATTAGATGCAATGATCTCCTCTCATAAGTTGTTTATCTTATTTATCTCTTACTCCATTGTTTGTTACTTCAGCTTTGAATTATGATCATACTTAGTAGTACTTGTACACTTCTTTGTATAGTTATCCATGCCAATGAATAAATAAAGAGAGAGTTGATTCGACTACTGAATAACCATCAAAGAAGCATATAAGTACTACTAAGTACGATCATAAAGGTGAAGTTTGATGGATCAATGTGCTTCTGGAGTATATAACACAGCCAGATGCTATGAACATGTTTACAAGGGAGACAACAGAACAGTCTCTGCCACAAGAATCTGGTATGTCTATGGAAGTTGACTCTTAAGGAATCTAGGGAAGATCAGGACCTTTGGCAGGGTTCTTGACCATCAATGACAAGTGTACAATGATTAGGTGTTTGTCCCATACATTGGTGGGCACTCAATGCCCAATATTCAGGTGCCAATTGGGCATTTTGTTTTCAGAAAAAAAAAACAGAATTTAAATCTCTTTGTCTTTGTTACCCCAAAAAGGTGTTGTTTGTTGGAAAAATAAAGTATTCTTTCAGATATAGAAAAGACAAAGTGTTTCTTTGCTTTTTTTTGTGTAAATACTCTATTCATTTTCAACCAATAATGGTAATCTTTTATGGAGGAAAAACTTAACCTTTTGCACAGAAAATAAACTTCTCTTTTCAAATCAGACACACAATCTTCATCTTCAAGGTTTTTACAGTGGAAAGAAAAGGGCTTGGACAGGAAAACTGGATGGATTTTTTGGTCACAGACATTGGAGGCGAAGATATCATTCTAGGATTACCTGTCAAGGATGTTGTCACTTAGTGATTAACCACCCAAGTCACACGATGAACAAGATAGATTGACGAAATATAAGAGACGATAGAGAGGGAAGATATGTAGGGAAATAGTAGAGGCGAGAGACATATGAGTAGCTGACTATGCTCAACACTGCACTGTACTGAGAGCGGAGTGGAGACGAAGTGAACAGACTAAAGAATGAGTTACAAGCCCCTTGGTATATATGTAAAAGAAGTGAATAGAGAATAAATGAATAAGTGAGAATGTCCATGGAGATAGGAATCGGAGGAGATAAAAAGATGTATATGTCAGATCAATGATGGTAACCGTAGATAAGGAAAATGATGATGGGAATATGAAGGAAATGAATAGTAGTCCGTGGAGTTAAGAAATGAATAGAGAGGTGAATAGGACGGTGATTTGTGACATTACCTTGGCTACGACAGATGGAAAAGAGGGGAAGTAAAGACAAAAAGCAACAGTTGAAGAGGTCATAGATGAAGGTGATGAGATCCAATGGACTGGGAGGTACCATTAAAGAGAGGATTTGATAGTAGATAAGAAAGAGGAACAGAAGGAAGGAGTAACACCTGATTTGGAGGAGGAAGAAACCCCCTTTTGCCATATCTGTGCTAATCAGACAACTCAAAGGAAATGGTGGAAGGCAAGGATTCTTCAAGAACTGAGTGAGGAGATTTGGTGTGTAGCCAGGTTCACTTATTCCCAACAGCTTGCAGAGCAAGCTCAAAAGGACAAACCCAAGCAGACATTCGAACAGATGGTACTGGCACAATACTGAGATTTCACAAAAGTATTTTCAGAAATGGAGTCTGAATGACTTCCTGCTCATAAATCCTGGGATCATGCTATTGAACTGGTACCAGAAGCACTGGAAACTATGCGCACCAAAATCTATCCTATGTCAATCAATGAACAAGAGGTATGTTCAGCTGTCCAAATCACCACTATCATTGCCAGTCTTCTTTGTAAAAAGAAGAATGGCAAGTTACAGTTCATACAAGACTACCAGAAGCTGAATCAGTTCATGATCAAAAACCGTTACCTTCTTCCTCTAGTCACTGACATTATCAGTCATCTGCAGATAGCCTGATACTTTACCAAGTTCAATGTACATTGGGGATACAACAACATATGGATCAAGTCTGGAGATGAATGGAAGGTGGCATTTGCTACAAATAGGGGATTATTTGAACCTAAGGTCATGTTCTTTGGACTTGCCAATTCCCTGGCAACCTTCCAATCTCTAATGAATTCAATATTTGCTGATTTAATTGCTGCAGAGAAAGTAGCTGTATATCTGGACAACATCCTTATTTTCAGTGGGTCATTAGAAGAAGTACAAGCAATTACATGGGAAGTTTTGAAGAGGTTGGAAAAGCATGATTTGTATCTGAGGCCAGAGAAGTGAGTTCAAGCAGGAGAAGGTTGAATATTTAGGACTGGTAATAGGGGAGGGGCAAGTACAAATGGATCCAGTGAAGGTAGCAGCAGTAAAGGATTGGAAGATACCAAAGACACTCTGAGATCTATGAGGGTTCCTGGGATTTGCCAATTTTGACCAACGCTTCATCAAAGACTTCTCTAAGATAGCCAGTGTTGAATTGGCGCATTCAGTTGCAGCCATCAACGTATTCTATGTAGAACAATAGTAGTAGTTATAATATAGAACAATAAGATTATATAGACAATAAAGTGTAGTACTACAATAGTGTACGAAACCAGCATTGTTCTATCCAGTACAATAGAATCTTATTGTTACTACTATATTAGTTTACATGTATTTGTACCTCCTAAAAGGTATATAAGGACTGTAGATAGTCCCTCAAATAATCAAGTTTTCATACTTAACCCACATCGCTCAAAAGCCTCTTACTAGCCTTACAAGCTAACTCTTATCCCAGGTAAGTTGCGTAGTTGCCACTGCGTTTAGTAGTGTACAAGCCGTACCATGCCTGCTTAACAGGTTATGGGCCCCGAAGGCCCTTGGGAGCGCCTTCAATGGCTGCAAACCATAGACTTCGCATACTACCTGGATGGCGCCTTCATGGCTGCCTGTGGCGCCTTTGTGGCAGCCTGCGTCGCCTTTACATGGCTTGACGATATGTCCAACAGCGCAGGACTTATGTCCAGCTGCAGTTGTTGACAATCTAGGGGAGTAGTCACTGTCATGGCGCGTTCATCGCTGCCTCTCTTCACTTTTACATGGCGCATTTAATGCTGCCTTCTTAATTCTGCATATGGATAAATGCTGACAGTTGACTTCCCCAGATATTATCAAAGATGTCTTCCAAACGTCCTGATGACTACTGTCCCCGTCTTCACCGGTGTTGATTTCAACATCTGGCTGACATCCTTCTCTCCTGGTTGCAGGCTACTGGACTTAGTTCTGTCCTTAGCTCTGATCGCCCCTATGATGCCGAAGTGAGTACCGTTTACCCTCTATCTGAAGAAGAAGCGGTGGCTCAAGCTGAGGCTATCACGGCGGCTCAAAAGAAACAGGCTGACTGGGATGAGAAGAATGACAAGGCCATCGGGTCTATCAGACTTCGTCTCTCTCAGGCTCTTCGGAGAAGACTTTTGGTATTACAAGTGCCAAGAAACTTTGGACCACTCTCAAGGATACCTATGGGAAGCCTGGTGCTTCTGCAGTCTACACGACTTTAAACGTGCCACAATCCATCACCATTCCCAACGACGCTCATCCTGGTGCTGCGATCGAACTTATCCGCATGCACTTCGATAGGGTTAGTACCGCCGGCATTCCTACCGATACCGACGACACCTCTCCACCCGTTTCCATGACCAAAATTCCCAATTTCCTCATCGTTATGTTCATCATTTCGAAACTCCCTTCCAGATATGATTATATCATCACCCAGAACACTCAACAGACCATCTCAACTCTTCATAATCAAAATCTCGATGAACTTCAGAGTGAGATTATCAATGTCTGGGAATCTCGCCAAGGAGTTTTGAAAGGGAAAGCCCAAGCCAAACCGTCTTTCAGCTGTCAAGCGAAAGGACGGTAACCCTAGTTTCCAACAGCAGCAGCAGCAGCGCCCTAGTGGCAGCAGCAGCGGCGCTAACGGAGCCAGTGGCTCCAATGGGAATAACAAGGGAAAGGGCAAGGGAAAGGGCAAAGGAAAAGCCAATTTCCGTCGTGGAGGTCGAGCTGGAAAGTTCGAACAGGCCAAGAGACAGGGCCAGGCACATCTCGTCAACAACGACATGTCTCCCATGATGCACACAGTCACCGTCGTCGACACGCCCGCTGCAGTTGATACCCGTAAGCCATTCTCCATGGAAACGGAAAGAGCCTTTTGACGCCTTCTTCACAGGTACCAAAAGAGCTATCAACCTGGCACGCGATATTGGTGCTAGACCATCTGGTGAGACTGTTGCTACTCTTGAAGATGTTGTCATGTCTTCATTCCGATCCTTCCTTCACTTCACTTACTCCTGCCCCTCGTTCCAAACGCACTCTCACGGAACGCATCTATTGGAACAACCTTCAATCATCTACTGATGGTTGGGGCAATGCTGGCAACTGGAATGGTTGGAACGGTGAATATCCCGAAATTCAGACCGGTTCAGATGCCGATATGGCATGCGCTCAAGGAGAAAGATGCCAGTTGGAACGAGGACACTCTGGTGAACACTTCGGAACTCGGAAGTGTGTTTGGTACCACAACGACGGAGTCAGGTGCAAAGGTTTCTCAGGACATCCGGACGCCTGTTCCACTTATCGACCGGATTGCCGCAGATCCTGCTGCCGAGATGATGGAATGCGCAATGTACCTTGGGGAAAGGTTCCAGAATCCCGAGGATCCCCTCCACATCTATGGGGAACCACTCAGAACAGCTCTGAACACCGTTGCCCCGACGGGAACCCGTGGCACTCTTTCTCTTGTCCAACGACTTGCTGCAGTCCGCAGCGAGATGCCAAGTGGCTCACAGCCTGCACCTCACAATGGCATGACCACTCAATCCTTGCCATCCAGCCGTGTTGCAAGCCCAACACCTGGCACGACTTCGACGGGATGGGAATGGCTGACTCCTCATCTCCAAAACGAGGATGGAAGGTACGACGAGCTAATCGATTGGCAGCGAGACGCAACAATCGGACTAGGAGGGATGGAACTACCCTCCAGGGCTCCAACCCCGAGTTCAATGCCAGAACTCCGGAGCATGTCTCCGAGCCTATCCGAAACCAGCGATCTCGAGTACATGTCGACTCCGCCATCGGTCGGGAGGATGAGTCTACCTACGTCACCCGTAGAGGACACCGCATCGTTCGGAATTCCAAGTCCACGACCTTCTACCCCCGTCGTTATCGCCAATGCCGCAAATAATTATGGATGGTCCTTAGACTCCGAACCCTCCGGCTTGGACAACGGTTATCTCAGGTCAGATCTCAATTTAGATCTTATGAATAAAAGTACTGATGCGCTTTTTCCAGCAGCTCGTAATTTGGAAGCAGGTTCTTCATGTATATATTTATTACATACCGCTCCTTTGGGTTTGACTACCCCTTTTATTTATAATGATCTGTACACTAGCCCTGGCGGCAACAATAAATATTTATGTGCCTGTGGCACTCTGTTCTCACTATGCCAGAAGTGTAAGAAAAAAGAGATCTGATACTGTCAAAATCCACTTCAGTGATGGATGGTTACTTGATTCTGGAGCATCAGCGCATTTTACGTTCGACATCAATGACTTTGTTGAATTGAGTTATATAAAACCAATTCCAGTGAAAACTGCCAATGGATTCACGAAGATTCGTGCATCTGGAACAGTCTTAATCTCTCAACGTAAAAAAGTTATGAAATTATATCCAGTCTATTACATTCCCGATCTAAATCAACGACTCTTATCTGTTGGTCAATTCTTAAATGACAACATGTTTATGCGCGGTAACTCCGATCATATCACCATTTCAAGAAATACAACGTTCTTGACTTTCTCAAAACGTATACCGGAAGAAACGCTATACTATCTTCCACACAAATCGAAAATTGTCGCTTCTAAAGCCAATCTTTTGATTTATCTTATCAACTACGAGATCTTACATCGTCGTATAGGGCATCCCTCTCGTGATGTTCTAAAACATGTCCGTCAACACACCCTTGGCACTCCTGAATTCAGTATTCCGAAGGAACTTCCTTTGTGCAAAGGCTGTCTTGAAGGCAAAACTCCCAGACAGGCTTACCCTCCAAATGAACGACGTGCTACTCGTCCTTTCCAAATTATCCATACGGATTTACATGAATACCCCACGATATCCTACCACAAGTACAAGTATATAATCGTCTTCTTTGATGATTACACTTCAGATGCTTGGATACGTTTTCTTACAGACAAAAAACAACCACTAACTGCCACTCGCCAGTTCCTTGCGATGGTAGAAACTCAATATAAGACGAAGGTCGAACAGTGGATGTCTGATATGGGTGGTGAATTCATTAAAGGCACCTACCGAGAAATGTTACTCGAAAAAGGTGTTAAAATCTTAAACAGTGCACCATACATTCATCAACAGAATGGTCGAGCGGAGCGCTTTATACGCACCCTCATGGATAAGTCATTGGCAATGATGAAATTAGCATGTCTACCTGAATCGTGGTGGGAATATGCTGTCCGTCATGGATTGTATGTCTATCGACGTACTCCATTACGACGACACAAATGGATAACTCCATTTGAAATGCTTGAAAAAGAAAAACCACGTATCGATCACTTACGAGTCTTTGGCTGTGGGGCTTATGTTTTTAAACCCGAGGAAACTCGAAAGAACAAACTCGCTTCCAAGTCAGAACTCATGACGTATCTTGGTGTAGCACCAGGAGAACGTGGAAATCTTTTCATGCGTACAAACAATGCGGAATTTACATCCCCACAAGCCGTATTTGAGGAAGACTTCTTTCCTCGATGTAAAACTCAATCTCGTAATTCAAAACAACTACCTATCGAGTCATCGCACGACGATGACACTCCTCTACCACAACCAATCCCTGACGATGATGATGAAGATTTTCATCATCGTCCTCCTCGCATCCCTTCAACAAGGAGACCTGATCAACTTCGTGACGACGAACCTGAACAGGATCCACCGCCTTCGTCCCCGGATAGCGACTCTGAGCCTAGAAGAACGGTAACACCGCCGCCAGTGGAAACACCACCTCCTCAGGCACCTCGAAAGCCCAGAGTTCCTAGACAAAGACGGCCACCAACAGAACCAACGCGTCGAAGCGAGCGCACTGGTACTGTACCTAAACGATACGGGGATAAACACCCTGTAGAAATTGAACGCGATCTTGAACCTCAAATCGCAGCTGATAAAAGAGCGGAAGCAAAAGCTAAAGCAGAGAGAGACGCTCGGAGAGAACGTCAACAAGCTGCAGAGCAACAGGTTCCCGGACCTAGTTCTGCATCCGGAAGCGCACCCCAGGGGAGCAGCAAGCCGAGAGCGATGACTCTGCACGCCCTGAATCAGAAGAAATGGCAGAACCATGCCGTGAAGGGGGAGTATCTATAAATTTCTTGCTTATGCAGGCAATTGCTCCTGGAGAAATCGATTCCCACTTGCTTATTCAGAAAGTTACTTCGAAGAATGATGGGAGTCAACCGAATGTTCGTAATATTCGCGAATGGACATTCAAAGATATTGCTCGCTTACCTATAGCTGAGCAAGAGGAATGGAAAGTCGCTTGTCGCGAAGAATTAGAGGCTCTTCGCAAGCGCGACACCTATGAACTGGTCGAAAGACCTAAAGATAGGAAAGTTATCAAAAACCGATGGGTCTTCGACATCAAAACTGATGGTCGTAAAAAGGCAAGACTCGTTGCAAAAGGTTTTTCACAGGTCGAAGGCATAGACTTTGATCAAATATATTCACCTGTTGTTCGATTCGAGACTGTGCGCTTAATCTTCGCTTTAGCTGCACTTAAGGGCTGGCACGTGTCCGGTGTCGATGTCCGATCAGCCTATTTATATGGCTTACTCGATGAAGAAATCTATATGGAACAACCGGAAGCCTTTAAAGTAAAAGGACAAGAGCATAAAGTCGTCCGGCTTCTTCGTGCTCTTTACGGACTCAAACAAGCAGGACTTGCGTGGTGGAAAAGTCTTGATAAGTCCATGGCGGAACTTGGTTTTAAACGAATCATTTCCGATGCCGGAATCTTCATTCACAAACGCTATGACGCCAACAAAAATCTTATTGAAAATTCTATCATCATTGCCGTAGTCTATGTGGATGACGCTCTATTCTGTGGAGCTAACAAAACCTTAGTCTTACGACTCAAAGGAGACTTTATGAAGAGATGGGAATGTAGGGATCTAGGCGATGCCAAAGAATTCCTTAGGATGAGAATTACCAGGAAAGGCAGCAAGATCTCTTTAGACCAGTGCGCTTATCTGGATAAAATCCTAGAAACTTATGGAATGCAAAACGCGAAAGCTTCTGCTACCCCATTACCTGGCAATTATCACCCTCTTCCTCTTCCAAATGACACTCCTGTCAATTATACTCTTCGTCAAAGTTATCAGGAGATAATCGGATCCTTACTCTATTTAATGTTAGGAACACATCCTGATATTTCCTTTGCTGTCACAAAACTTGCGCAATTTGCTGCAAACCTCTCACAAGAACACTACAATAGGGCGAAAGACATTTGCCGTTATCTCGTTGGCACTAGAAAATATGCTCTTGTGTACAACGGTCGAGGGGAGAAGGCTTATCAGCCTACACAGACTCTGATTGGGGATCAGATCCTGGAACTCGCAAATCTCAAACTGGCTTCTTTCTACAATTAGCCCAAGCACCATTTAGCTGGACGTCTAGACAACAAAAGACAGTTGCTCTATCTTCGACTGAAGCTGAATATATGGCACTTAGTGACTGTAGTCGACAAGTCTGTTGGTTCAAGACTCTTCTCAGTGAAATCGAATATCCTCTTCACGCTATTCCAATTTACGGTGACAATCAGGGATCAATTTTTATTGCATCAAACCCTGTCACGGATAAGCGAACGAAGCACATTGATATTCGATATCATTTTGTTCGAGAAAAAGTCATCGACGAGACAGTCAAGTTATTCTTCATTGAAGGAAGCAATAACCCTGCAGATCTACTCACTAAAGCTCTAGATCGAGTAAAGTTTGAAAAGTTCAGGAAACAATTAGGACTTCAGTTTTATAATTGAAGAAATCGCATCGAAAACGTCGAGGCACTGGATCCCTTCCTTCCATGGCTGCTTACAGCGCCTACCTATGCTTACACGCACTATCGTGCTGCTTAGCAAGGGGAGTGTTGAATTGGCGCATTCAGTTGCAGCCATCAACGTATTCTATGTAGAACAATAATAGTAGTTATATATAGAACAATAAGATTATATAGACAATAAAGTGTAGTACTACAATAGTGTACGAAACCAGCATTGTTCTATCCAGTACAATAGAATCTTATTGTTACACTAGCATTAGTTTACATGTATTTGTACCTCCTAAAAGGTATATAAGGACTGGTAGATAGTCCTCATAATAATAAGTTTTACACTTAACCCACATCGCTCAATAAGCCTCTTACTAGCCTTACAAGCTAACTCTTATCCTCAGGTAAGTAAGCGTAGTTGCCACTGCGTTTAGTAGTGTACAAGCCGTACCATGCCTGCTTAACAGAGAGAATCATCCACGCGATCCGTTTCACCAAGGTCATACGGATCTGGGTTGTTGAACCACTGCTCTTCGAGACCGGCCAAATCTGCCTCCTTTGGTTCAAGATTCTCGGCATTGAGAAGATCTGTCAAAGTTGGGCAGAATGGATATGAGGAATTGTCGATGATGGATTGTGGATGGGAGCCAAGTGAACTCGTGCCTTATGACGAGACTTTCCCTCATCAAAACCATTGACATAGGAACCATAGAGTTTTGCACAGTCAATGAGATGTTCTGGCGTCATGGATGCACGACGAGCTGCATTGAACCAGCCAAGATTCAGTCCGTCTCCCGCCACCATGCACATCATGAATTGACCAGCGGCGTCATGACCCTCTCAGGAATAAATCACAATATCTCACTGAGCATTTTGACCCCTGCTTGTTAGTAACATATATAACGAGTAAATAACGTATGATATATAACATGTTACTAACATTTCGATAACAAACCCAGCCCTATTCGCTAGGCTATTAAATTGCTGTTGGAGCGTGTCAAGAGTAGAGTTTGACAGCGGAGCAAGAGGATGACGAGATGGGGTAGTTTGGGGGACAGAGTACGCGTCTGACGCGTTATTGAGCGCGTCCAGATGTGTCATTTGCTTCGGAGAACGTTTCTTCTTCCTGCCCTTGTATCTGATGCCTCTTGTGGACGCGTTTGAGCGAGGCATACCGACTTTTGAGGCCAGCAAAGCGCGACGCGTTTGGGTTATGTAATCAAATGTTTTTTTTTTGGAGGTACATCAGTCAGTCAGTCCTAGAACTCCTTTCGGCCAATTTTAGTAGCCAGAAAATTGACATAAATCATTTTACATATTTTCTTGGTAAAATCCCATGATTTGGGGACAAGTACAATGTAGATTGAGACGACAACGACAGCATCAGATCACTGACTATCAAACTTTCACCAAGAAAACATGTATAATAGGGAGATCTGTCTATATGACAGAAGAAATCAGTGTGAACCCATACTCGTTGAGTGTGCATGGAGGGGGGACCATTTTTAGGGGCTATTGCGCGTCGGAAGTTGAAAAGTATCGGAGTTTAAATTTGGCATGGGTTGCCAGTACCCAGACGGAAGGGAGACGGTGGAGGAAGAGAGCAAGGAATTGTTGACGTGGAATTTCATTGAAGTCCGATCAATGGTTACCGAGGGTTTGATGGTGGCTTTGAACTATATAGTTTGCATTTCCGGAGTTTTAAAATTCTCGGGTGCCAAGCCGATATCAAACTTCATTCATTTCAGTCTGTATGACGGAAATACCATGTGTATATTCGGGGGTGGGGCTCGCTTGGTATGACAGGGTATGACCGTGATACCAATATACCGGATATACCGATTATAGACTTCCACTTTTACTGATGTATACTATTCCTTAGTGACTCACCTCCACAAGATTATACCGGAACCGACGTCGAATTTTCGCCCAAGCCTGGGGTCGGGTGCGTGTCACCTCCATAGTACTAGTTACTCCTGCGTCTACGGTCCTTGCTACGGTTCTGACTCAAGTCTGGCTCAGAATTCCGTCACGTTGTAAGGATCCTATCGACAAGGTCACCCTAGGTAAATACTCACTACTTTCCTTTGCCAAGGGCGGTCTCGAAATCGCTTGGAAATGGCTTAAACATGACTCCACATTCAAGTTGCAGGAGGACCGAGGAGGTTCAACTTGAGGGAGGTTTGAAATTTTTGACTGAGTTTTGAATTGTTTGCGTTGGAGGCGGAAGCCATCCGGGGCAGGCAAGTGTACCATCTCTGCTCTCCTCCGTCACCCGTATAACTCGTCCACGAGCCTGCATCATCAGTTGGCCATTGTCTTGTTTTCCCTGACTGCAGAATTATCGGTGCATCCTCGGCATTTGGAAGAGGCACTGAGCGGTCCGCTCTATACGACATACATCACACATCGGCCCTGAATTGTACAGGCTTCATGCTTCCCTGCGCTTTCTCCACACATCATCGGTCACAAGGCTTTGTAGTGGTACGTACACCTTGGTGTATAAAAGCAGGCAAAGAACTTATTTGTTACACTGACAACATGGCCTCTCAGACACTCGGAATCCTTGTTTTATCGCTGTTATCAACTGCATCGGCTTGGACGACTTTTACGGTCCCTCATACCCCCGGAGCCGACGATACCCCTGGTCTATCTTCTGCCTTCAACAATGCTACGTACAGTATCACTTCCAATGCAACCATTCTATTCCAAAAAGGCATTACCTACAATATCTTTACCCCCATTGTGTTCCCAACTTTGAACAACGTTGAAATAAGGATTGAGGGTAACTTGACTTATCCGAGCGATATTCCGACTATTCAAGGTAGGTTGTTATCCGAATTCCAGAATATATCGCGGTGATAACATTACTTTCTCAAGCTATTGTCGGCTCGTCGGTGAGTGGTAAACTAACAAAGGAGTCATCTCACCTACAGGCTTTTCGCAGAGTTTTCAGGGTGCCTGGTACGTTAAGCCTTCTGCACTCCCAGGCATTCCCACAATGAGCATTTTTGTGGCCAGGTTTTCTTTCACAGGCGGAAACAACGTCACGCTTCGAGGTTCAACGGATCCTGTGTCAGGCTGGGTTGACGGCCATGGGCAAGCTGTAAGCATATTCAGATTAATGTTGGCATTCAGAGCTATTTGGAATACTAAATTTGACGTATGCAGTGGTGGGATGCCAACCAACAGACTAATCGACCTCACGGATGGGCCTTTAGCAAAATCAAGAACGGTGTCATTCGGGATATGAAACTTTTCAAGGTAACTGGATCATCACTTTCGTCCTCTGTCAAAGGCAGAAGCTGATGTATTTGATAGCCGATTGCATGGAATTTTGCTACCAGTGGTTCTAGCGATCTTCACGCATTCAACAATCAGATACTCGCTATCTCAGACTCCGATGTAAGTTCAGATTATTTGGTCGTTAGCCAGATATCTAAGTCAATGTCTGCTGCTCCAGGCGTTCCCTTTCAATACGTACGTCGCTCTTATGTTGTTCTGCCAATTCTTTGCATTGTTGTGATTTCCTGCACGCAGAGATGGTTCGTCAACTATCATCAGGTCACTCATGTTGGATTGCAGCTGACACTATCTGCTCATTTTAAAGGATTTTCCGCTGGTGGAGCGAACATGCTTTTCGAAAACAACCATATCGTGAACGGTGACGATTGTATCACTGTAGGAAGCGGCGCGAAGAATATACATTTTCGGTTCGTCTTTTCAGTTCTTCTCTCACATTGAAATGAGCTGTCTTCCTCATCATTCGTACGTCAAAATAGAAATAGCGTCTGTGAAAACGGCCACGGGCTTTCGGTAGGATCCTTGGGCAAAGGAGGGATGTCGCTGATGTTCAGGACGTTCTGTACGTTTTTAAATCTTGATGGTTGTGATGGCATTGTACTCACTTGTTCCGAGATAGATATGAGAACGTCGTAATGGTATGTTGACATCTGCACAGCTAGTATTCCTTTGGTCTATTCATTCATGCCGACGCAGAAAAACTCCTTGTATGGTGCAAGATTCAAGAGTTGGACTGGAGGCAACGGGCTGGCCAGAAAGTGCGTTCATCTGCAGGGTCCGTCTTTATTCAGACTGATGATGCAAATTCCTCAGTATTACTTGGAGAAACATCGAGTTCACCAAGGTTGTATTCCCGGTAGGTAGTCAATTTTATTCGTTGCGTTCTATGCCAATTGATGATTCTCTAGATTTATGTTACGCAAAAGTGAGTATTTATAGACTCGAACTTGCCTAGGCTAAAGTTGATCCTGATTCGCGAGTGAAGCTACTGGGATCAAGGCGTAAGTCACATTTCAAAGGTTGCAGCTTAGAATGCGACGAACATGGTAATTGTGCAGGTCGGCCCAAAACCTAACACTACTTCCCTCAACAACACTCATATTGAGGACTTTGTATTCGAGAATTTCTCCGGTACTATCAACGAGTAAGGTCGAGCCCATCTTCCATCAAGCTCTCGGAGTAGACTAATGTATTCCTCAGTACACCCGGATACGTGGAAGGCTCCTGTGTGACTGATCCTTGTTGGTACTTTGTTCCTGGAGCCACCGGGAAAGAAGTGATCATCTTTGATCTGTATCCTAATACTAGTGAGTTATCTTTTCATCTTGCGCTTCCGACCTGAACAAACTCCTATACTTAGCCGCAAACATTCTGGCGAAAGATATCTCTTCAAGGACGGTTACTGGGGCACTTGTGGAAGTTATGTGTAATTCTAAGACGGTGAGGTCGCCAAGTGAACCACATTTTGATGAGCCTGAATTTTTGCCAGGTGTCAAACGATGTAGGCTTTGAGTGCACTGACGGACCATTTGTGCCGACAGCTGCTGGATTGTAGATAAGTCACGCTTAGCAGACCGTCGCTGCTCGTTGAATAGTAACTCTTCACCTCTTCAAGACGTTTGAGTGGTAAGAACATTAACCATTAGGATGGGTAAAGCACGTCTTTTCATGTATATTTAGTAGCTAATCCTGATGTACGTACTCTTTTTCTCCTTATTATCCACTGTCATGGAGGATTAGAAAGCTAGAGAAGATTCAGGTACGATTAGCTGACGGGTGATTGTGTTATCACGTCAGTAAGTTCAGCCCTCCGTGGATGTGTTACTGTTCCATTTCGATTTGCGGCTTAAAACGATTGTTGACGATTCGGTGTTTCTGGACTGTCTTTCCTCGATAACTGATGGCAAATCTCCATCAGGATGGATGCGATGATTTTTGTTCGGATGACGCTGGAAGATGGTGGACGGAAGAGGATGGAATTATGCCACCCTCGTTTGAAACTAGACTCGTAACCAGCCGTCCTGTGGAAAGTTTGATGACAGTCGATCAAAGCTCCAGCGGAGCGACTGGTACAAAATCCCAGGGTTCTGGCAGGTCACGGAAAAGTCACGTACTTGTTTTGACTTTGACAAAATTTCAACGCACCTTGGGCGGCGTTGCATATTTCCAAAAATCTCTGTGCAAACTTAAATTTCGGATTTTTCAGTGCCATTTTTGCTCTCCCGGGTCTACTCCACATGGGACCGATTTGAGGCCGAACAGCCATATGGAGTAGCTCCGGCGCCGAGCATAAATTCGTCATTTATGTTTGCCCAAAAGATCTTTCCAAATATGCATTGCCGCCCAAGGTGACGACGATGGCGAAGGGGGGGAGGTTTTCAACTTCATGTACGGAACCGTAGAACTACACAGACACCTTTATATAGTCTTCCTGAAGAACGAGTTTGTTTCTGCTTGGCGCAATTCGAAGTCGTTGCCGAGATATGCACGAACAATGCACGAAAGGAATATGAAATAGGAGTCTTCACCTCCTTATCCCTTTTATCATGCCGCCGACGAAACGACGCAGTTCAGACGCTGGATATAAAGCCTCTTCTTCGGTCAGGAAGAAAGCAAGGACAGGAGAACCTACCTCCACGATAGAACGCCGCCGCCTGTCATTTCGTTTGAGTCTAGCCGGACTTGACACACCAAGCGGCGTGCCGGGTTCCTCTGCTGCCCTGAACCCCCCTCAGGAACTCAACGGCATCGAGCTTGACGATGAACTCCTTGCAAATCCAACATAACGACCTGTACACAGCTCTTCTTGAAGAGCTGGCTCTGCAGAACCGTTTCGTGAAACGACTTTGAGAGTGCAAGTTCGGGCGAGACGAAAACGACGCGATACTTGATGTACTTGGTCCCATCCGCGAGTTGCTCCTAGTGACACCAAACACACTCACATCCCGCCAGACACACCCACACTCCGCCCACCACACCCACATTCTGCTTGATTTAAGTCTTTCCTGTTTGCAAGAAGGAGATGGGGCAGACCAAGGGGGTACGAAAAAAAAAAATTAACGACCGGGGGTCGGAAAAAAAATTTAGTGCCTCGGTCGAGGAACCTACCTTACCTTCTATATAAGGTAAGTTCACACGAATTTACCTGCCAAATATAGTATGTGCACATGACCTCAAGTCTCGTGCTTTGCCGGACAGTCGGAACCTTACCCGGCTCGCGCTTAGAGATGCTGCGTAATTGTCAAAAAACATCTGGTGAGGAAATATTTATGTGTTTAACTTCACAGCTCACCAGATTGACACCTGCCAGCATGCTTGCCAGCTCCAAATGAGTCGGTAAAAAAAATAAATTTAAGGGCTTTGCCAGGGAACCTACCTACCTAGCCCCGGTACGGGATTCTCTGGCCTGGACCCCCTTGGGGCAGACGAGAATGATGATGTCATAAATTAATGGGATGATAGAGAAAGGCTTGGAGGCATGCGAGCAGTTACCATACAAGGTCTTCACCCTCCGAGAACTATGGTAGAGCCCTCAGGCAAAGTTTGAAGCATTGTGTTTAGTATATAGGGCTCCGCACCATCCAGTAATACTGGTACGCCTGTAAATTTTATGGGCTCAGTACTGGTACGGTATACCCGTACCCGTAATCGTACTGGTTCATTTCGAAGCCTGTACGGTACTGGACGGGTACGGGTACGGCAGTAATACTGGATACGGGTCTGTACTGGTGCAGCTGAGGAAAATTATAAAGAAGACTTACCTTCTAGCGGCTTCGTGCTGATCTTGAGAGCTATACAAGTTAGTAGGAGGACAAAAATTGAGGTTGTGCCCACCAAGGTGGCTTTCTGAAAGTTTTCACTTGACTTCGCATCTCATTGACATCTGAACAATACTGCATCAAGACCATTTTTCATCAGAATTTGCTCGAAGATGCTCTCCGGGCTTGAATTTTGCAGTATGGCAAGCACTTTATTTACGAGAAATTACCCAAACTAAGCAAAACGGTCAAAAAATCGATACAAAACTCATCACCGAGGCTTGACCGACCTGTATACCGTAAAACCCGTAATACGGCCATAAAGAAGACAGTTATATACGGGCTGAACCCGTGCCGTACAACCCCGTATTTCTTGATCAGAAAGTCACATACGGTACGGGACCGTATCCGTTGTACGGTACCAGTACAAACTGTACAGTACTGGTATGGCGCGGAGCCCTATTAGTATATAGACAATGAGTGGTATCTATAGTCATTAATGAGCCCTACTGCGCTTAGCATTAGTGGTAAACTACTCTTGGCCCAGAGAAAAAGGCCATTTACTGTTTGTTTCAGTACTTTGGGTGTATGGCAGGGCATCACTGTCTGCAGAAAAGAGCAGGTATGATAGAGTACCTGGTATCGAAGCCAGGGGTATGGTCTCTGTTGTTGGTACTTCAGGCATGCTGACATCATCAAATGGCAGAAGGTCAAAGTCTGAAAATCTAGTAAAGGGAGGTCCAAGTCAGAAAAAACACCTTCAAAATCATATGGCCAGAGGACTTACACATCGTTTGTATAGCCAAGTCCATCCCAGTTAATATTAATACCTGTAGCTTCGGGCTGGGTCACATCATTAAAGTTGAAGAAGTTAACTGGGACAGACAGGTCAACTGCAGAGGTAGAGTGAGAAATTACTGGGAATAGTAGAGATGGACAAGATTAAAATATGCACTCAGAGGAAGACCCAAATTCCCACTATCAAACTCTGGGGCACTAGATTGCAGAGTTGAGTCAACTACTGGTAAGGTTGATGGTGGCATTGTTGAAGCTGGCCCAGCTTGCTCAGATCTGGGATTTGGATATGCTACGCCTGTTGGATACATGAGTTATAAAACCTAAAGGAATAGATGATGTTGTACTTGTCTGATCCTTTGTGACGCTCACTTGTACCCATCCACTTGAGCTTGACTCAGCATGGGGACCATGCGCCCTGGATTTTCCATCAGAACACTTCAATGCTAAGGCTTCACGAGCATGCTTGAGGCATTCCGCAGTCTCCTTCTTCGCCCTTGTGTGCTCTTCAATCTCTTGCTGGAGACTTTGGATTTCTGAGTCTCATTCTTGATTAGCTCGTTGCTTGGAAAGGACATTGTTTGTGCAGCGTGAGCTGTTCTTCATGTGGTCAAATGCAGAGTTGTGATTGTTGGATAGTACACCAGTGCGTCAGGCAGCCTTGATCTCATCTACCACCTGGAAATCAACTTTTCGAGCTCTGGAAAGGGGTATAATTGAGTCGAGTATGACAGTAAATAAATGACTTACTCAGTTATTGAGGCCACCAAAGATAGCTTCTCACCAGTGTTCTTTCGAGACCAGTAATGCTGTCCTTCACCAATATTCATAGTAGACTCTGCAATAGTCCAGTCATTTAGATCCATTTTGGATTGGGACTGGATGATGGTGGGCAGAATCCATGTCAAAATATATACCTTCCATGTATAGTAACTATGATTCTATATGGAGTTATTATGAAACTTCTATGTAGCTATAAGTATGCTAGTCCTTCAGGACATTCTCTGGACATTACTCTTATCTTCTAATATGTAGTGATATCTCTGTAGATAGCAATACGGCCAATGGCAATATCCTCTTAGTCTCTAGGTATGTCCATGGACAATGTAGATATTAGTAATTACATGCTCTTTATCTAGTATAAAAGCTCTCTGTAAAGTCATAGATACTACAGAACAATATCCAGTTCTATCTGCTCTACAAGCAACTCGCATCTAAGCTCTACTAGCTCTACTAGCTTTCTACTCAACACTCTACTTGGTGAGTTCTACTGACAACTACCATTGTCAAGATGGATCGTGAGCTCATCACTGAGGAAGCTGTCAGACTCGATGATTGTGCGACCCTTCAATGTTCCTTGGTACTTGTGACCTATTGAATGCACATCTTTACTGATGGATGCTTCATAGATCAACATGTCTTCCAACAACGCTAACAACAACTCTGAAAGCATCTTCAATGTTCCCATCCTCAATACTACCAATTATGAGTTTTGGAACTATGCTATCACCCGCCTCCTTGAAGCCAAAGGGCTTAGCAGGGTTGCTTCAGGTACCCAGAAGCATTATGTGAACACAAGTCCCACCGGAACAGGTAATGCACCTTCTTTTCCTGAAGGATTTGTACAAGTTCCTGATGAACTTTTTAATGCTTTAACTGAATCCGAACAATTGTCTTATAACGAAATCATTGATACCTTCGCTAATGAATGGGATCAACATCAAATTTTGGTTAAAAAACACGATCGGGAATTAGTTGAAACTTATAAGCTTCAAAGTTCTTGGGATGACAAAGATGAACAGGCTTTGGGTTTTATTTCCTCCTTTGTTCCAAATGATGTGGGTTTGGAAATGAGAGAGTTCACAAGAGATGAAATAGATAAAAACCCTTTTGCCAAAGCAAAAGGAGATTATACCTCGCATATGCTTTGGGATAAAATAGACAAGAAATACAGTTCTCCTGGCCCAACGTCATGGTTCTTAGACTTCAAAGAGGTCATGTCTTGGACGCCTGATGAGATGAAAGATCCTGCAAACCAGATTGCATCTCTGGGAGCAGTTCTCACACGTCTTAAAGCATATGGATTCACAGTTGATGACAAGTTTAGAGCTCTTTTCTTGATGGATCACATTCCGCAATCCTGGGGAAACTATGCTCAATTTACACTTGCCACTATTGAACCAAAGAACCTGACTATGGCACATGTGGAAGGACTGATTCTCGTCGAGTACAAATGATGGACTGGTCAATCTTCTGAATCATCTCTTCTTACCTGCATTACTGGAGATAGACAAAAGTTTGATTCTGCACCCAATTGGAACAACTAGAAGGCTGGATCTTCCAAACAGAAGAACCAAAACAAGGGTAAGGGTAAACAACCCAAACCTCAGGAACCTTCTAATAATGTTACAACAGGTGATGGGAATCAAGGGGGAGATAAGAAGAAGAAGAAGGGTTTCAAGAAAGGTATTGCTCAGTTAGCTAATTCAGAAGTTGATGCTGATTTAGACTCCGATGATGATGATGATGCTCCTTTAATGGTGACCGCTTTTATGGCAAACCCTTTTATAAATGCCACATTAGATCCAATAGTAATCAGTGATACTGATGATCTACCCGAGACATGTGAGCAACCCATTCATGAACTTCTTCCTTATCATAACTTTCTGATTGTCTGATCAGATTGCTTTATTGATGAGAACAATAATTCTTCTTTGAAGGAAAGAGTTAAGCAGAACTTAGCTAAACAGGTCAGACTGCAAACAATTTCGGGTTACTTCATTCTTACTCATTATGAGAGACTCATGATCAATGAACTCACACAGGAGACAGTTGATTTTGAAAGTTTTCTCAGAGTAGAAGCTTGTCATCAAATGACCCGTAAGCTAGCTGAAATTTGGGATTACACATACAATTCTGATGGCACTCATACAGAACCTTATCTTCAAGCAAAAGAAGATCTCAATGGTGACAAAGACATGACAAACCAATGGTTTGATCATGAAGGAACTATCTGTCCCATTCAGAAACAAATTGAGAAAGAGGTTGAGTATTTTTGCCGTTATATCATGAATAAAGCTTTGTCTGATATGCGCACCCATAATGGATTCCACAGCAGTTTAAAAAAGTAAGCCAGCTCCTTCAAAGCCTCCTTCCTTGATTGAGAGAGCTTACTGGCCTACTCCTGCTCAAACTGTTATGTGCACAAATGGTGTTACAATCAACACTCAATTTCATGATACATCACTATATCCTGATTTCATTCGCACTCTACCTTTTAATCATACCAAAGTAGAAAGTGGAAGGCTGTTCAAGGTTCATCTTCTTCTGAGTCATCATCTTCGGATCATAGCGAAGGAAGTTCCTTTAAATATATTCCTCCGAGTGTTGCATTCAAAATGTGGCAAGACAGAATGTCTCACATGTTCACAGATCCAATCCTCGAGAATATGAAAAGAGAATCTGATGAATCTGGAAAAACCTCGAAGAAACCTCACTATGATGCACCTTTAGAAGAAGAAGCTGGTCCCTCATCTCTGGCAGATGCTATCAATGTTTCCATTTCGTCTGGATACCTTGCCAATGATGATGGTGCTAGTCTTGGTTCAGAATCAGATGTGGAAATCTATATTGATGGAGACGAGACTGGCTTTCTGGCAAGTATTTCACACCTCTAATAAAACAAGTGCACTCATACAATTGCCTCAGATCTCAATGTCATCGGACCCCTAGTGGCTATAGACAATTGTACTATTAATACAAATGATGTGCCTGTATTTATTTATGAACAAAGTTTTGTTGCTTGTGCACATTGCTCAACGTGTGAAAAGTATTCTTTGAATAGTATTTGTAAGAGCCAGATCACAAAAAAAAAGTTTCAGATTTGGGTGCATCGACTCACATTACAAACAATTTGATGGATTTTGCTCAGTACCATACGTTACCCAATCCAATTCCACTTCAGATCGCTGATAAAAGATCTGAAACTTACCTTGAAGGTGTTGGAACTGTGTTTATTGAACATATCAATGAAGAAGGAGTCAAACATACTATAAAATTATACCCAGTGTTTTATCAACCAACTTGCACACATCGTTTGTTGTCTCGAGGATGTATTCTTTGAGAAGGATACTATGAAATCTCATGAGATGGCAAGTCCAAGTTTCGGAAAGAAGTAGATCAAAGTCTTCTGATGACATTATTAACAATGCATTGGAAAGACAATTTGCATTGGCTCAAATCGAAAATAATCATTCCTGAGTCAGCAAATTTATCATCTACTCTTACTGATTATGACATCGTGCATAACTGCTATGGACATGCTGGAAAGGCAGTGGAAAGTCATATCATAGAGAATACTAAAGGCTTAAAACCTTTTAAAGTACCTAAACATAGTGTATGTTGAGGCTGTGCCTTAGGCAAGACTCCATCGAAATCTTATCATTCATCAGAAAAGCAAGCTACAGAAGTATTAGAACTTGTGCATACAGATGTAAAACAACAACCATCTATATCATATCACAAGTATGAGTATTTTGTCGTCTTTCTAGATGATTTTAGTTCTTTCCCTATAACCTTCCTTTTAGTAAGGAAATCTGATGTCTTTAAGTCTTTCAAGATCTATGTTGCTGGCAAAAAACTAAAGACTTTATGAGTTTATGAACAAAGATTTTGACAACTTTCTTGCTGAAAAACGCATAAGAAGACAAAAGTCAGCCCCATACATACATGAACAAAATGGCTGTGCTGAGAGAATAATTAGAACACTCAACGAGAAGTCAGAATCCATGCGCCATCATGCAAATGGACCTCCTTCTTGGTGGGAATTTTCTCTTGCCACAGCTACGTTTGTAGCATGTCACACACCAACAAAATGACTCAATTGGAAGACTCCTTTTGAATTGTGGTACAAAAAAAAACCAGATGTATCATATTTCCATTCTTGGGGATGCACTGCATATGTATTTATTCCAGAAAAGAAAAGAGTAAACAAACTCTCCCCAAAATCGGAATTAATGATCTTTGTTGGTTACGAAAAAGGTTCTAAAGCCTGGTTATTCATGAGACGTGACAATTCACTCTTTGTTAGTCTACAAGCACTCTTTATAGAGAAATGGTTTCCACGAGTCTTATCATCCGAAACAGAAGAAAGCGACAAATCCACCAAACCTGTCCAACCTTCTGAATTAATGCGCAGTTTGCACAAACAGGGTACAAATAATCTCCCACCTGACCCTGTAGTACCCCTCAATTTAGATGACCTGTTCCAAGATCGTTTTGATGATCAGGGTCCACCACCTGATGAAGGTAATGGTGATCATCAAAATATTGATGATGGAAATGGTTTGGATGATAGTTCCGATGACCATGATCCTGGTGCACACCAACCTTCTGATCCAAATGACAATCTCGTGAACCGACTCCACCACCTGCACTAGAACCACCTGCTCAAGTACCTGCTGATCCTGTACCTGTACAAGGTCCTCAACCAGTTAATCACACAATGTTGATTTAACTACTGGTAGATTTATAAATAGATAACCTAAACCAAATCAGACTAGGTCTTCAGATTGTCAATCTAGACCAAATTTGAGAATTACAGATCCAAACATGCAACACAGTAGAGACATACCACATGGTGGATGGACTAGAGTAACTCCAAGAGTAACTCGTTCTCAATCTCGTGCTACTAGTTCACAAACTGTAACAGATCCAACTCCATCTACTTCTCAAGTCAGAGAAGAAAGTGACAATGAAGATCAATCTGAAACAGAAGCAGGACCTAGTGGAGAAATTGCAGAGTTTCTTGAACAAGATGTTTTAGAACAATGTGTACAACAAGGGGGAGTATGGTTACAAAATTATCTTTTATCGCAGGCGTTTGTAAATAATAAACAAGGAAGTTCCTCTGTGACACCTCTGTTTATTCACAATACTCCTATTGCTTTAGTGGATGAAAATCCATATCATCATGATACCAATAGAGATCCAGATCCAAAAAATAAAAGAGATAAAATTACAAAAGATCTGATAGACTATTGGGAAATAAGACCTTCATGCAGCACTGGACATCAACAAATGATTTCAGGAATGCTCCAAAGGATCTTAAAAAGCAATGCAAAGAAGCTTGTCAGTATGAGATTGATCAATTGAAAAAATGAAATGTCTTTGAATTGGTAGATCTTCCCAAAGGTTGTAAACCAGTCAGATGTCATTGGGTATTTAATATTAAATCAAACAAAACAAAACGTGCACGACTCGTTGCAAAGGGCTTTTCCCAGACAGAAGGAATTGATTATAACAATGTATTCACTCCAGTAGTCTGCTTTGAAATGGTTAGACTGTTACTTGCCATTGCTGCTATAGAGAATTGGGAGATCAAGGCACTAGACGTCAAAAGTGCTTTTCTCTATGGACTTCTTGACGAAGAAATCTATATGATGCAGCCTGATGGCTTTGTTAGTCAGGACAGAAGCAAGGTTTGGAGGTTACGCAAGGCACTTTATGGTCTGAAACAAGCAAGCTTAGCCTGGTGGACTGAATGCACAAAATATCTGCAATCTTTAGGCTTTAAGTGCTTACATTCAGATGCCGGCGTATATATTTATTGTATGAATAACAAAACCATAATAGCCATCATATATGCAGACGATGCATTATGGATGGGTTCAGATCTGCAATTATTAAACAGATTAATGAATCAATTCATGGCTAAATGGGAATCTCATGATCTCAGAGATGCAAAGGAATTTTTAGGCATGCACATAGAACGTGATTGAAAGAAGAGTATTCTTACTCTCGATCAAGAAGACTATTTAAATAAAGTCATCAAATGTTTTGCTGCTGAGAATATGAAGCACACAACAACGCCTATGCCACAGTCATATATTCCTTTAGAACACGATGGTAATGTTGATACCAAAGTTAGAACTCTGTTCCAACAAGTGGTTGGCTCAATCCTTTATCTTATGCTTGGTACTTGACCTGATATAGCTTTTGCTGTTATCAAGCTATCAACATACGCAGCAAATCCCTCGCCAGACCATCTGAAGAAAGCTATGTACATCATAAGATACTTGCTTTCTACAAAACATTATAGACTCATCTATGATGGATCTAAATCTAGTGGTCTTATAGGTTTTTGTGATAGTGACTGGGCACAAGATAGAGATAATTGTCATTCACAAACTGGCTTTATATTTGAGCTTGCACAGGGCTCAATTTGCTGGTCAAGTCAAAAACAAAAAACTGTTGCATTGTTCTCCACTGAAGCCAAGTACTTGGCACTTTGTGAATGCGCAAAACAGGCTCTATGGATTAAAACTCTGTTAAAGGAAATTGGTTTTAAATTCAGTCATGTTCCTATTGTTGGTGACAATCAAGGCTCGATCTTTATTAGTCAAAATCCTATCACTGAATCAAGATCGAAGCATATTGATATGCATTACCATTTTATACGAGAACTGATTCAGGAGTCTAAAAAGATCCAACTCTATTTTACTCCTGGAAATGAAAATTGTTCAGACCTTCTGACGAAGAATCTTGGGCACATTAAGTTTCTTAAATTCTGAAATGAGTTAGGACTATTCTTTGATTCTTAAATATACTTATGGTTTGGAAACAACTGTCAAGATTTTTAGAGTGGATACTACTCACATTTCATTATGTTCATGCTCATTCAAGAATCATTTAATCCTTGATGTGTGCTTACAATGCTGCACTTAAGTCTGCATCTAAAGCGAGGGGGAGTGTTGAAATATATACCTTCCATGTATAGTAACTATGATTCTATATGGAGTTATTATGAAACTTCTACGTAGCTGTAAGTATGCTAGTCCTCCAGGACATTCTCCAGACATTACTCTTATCTTCTAATATATAGTGATATCTCTGTAGATAGCAATATGGCCAATGGCAATATCCTCCATGGACAATGTAGATATTAGTAATTACATGGTCTTTATCTAGTATAAAAGCTCTCTGTAAAGTCATAGATACTACAGAACAATATCCAGTTCTATCTGCTCTACAAGCAACTCACATCTACTCAACACTTCAGTTGGTGAGTTCTACTGACTGCTCACCCTATGCTAGATATTTGCTGCTTCATTAATCCACTTGTTAATGCATTTGTGATTCCACCATGCTAAAGACAACAAAAAGAATTGGGTTAGTGTTGACTGGAGGATCTAATTTTGGTTTAACGTACCTGTAACATGTTTATTGTTGAGCTCCTTGATCCAGCTGTCAAACGCTTGGAGATCTTCATCAGTCTTGAGATAAGGAAACTCCATAAGACAGTGGTAGTCTTCTGGAGAAACATGAGACTGAAGTGACTGTACGCCACTGTACCATGTATTAGTAAGCCAGTTATCACGAGTATTGAAACATAACTTACCGTTTGACATGGGTTATGCAAGCTCTTACTGTATGCTGCACAATGACTTCTGGATCCTTGGTGACAATCTTGCTGAATTGTGGATCATTAGTCAGAAGGAAAGAGTCACCAAATCTGAGTGCTTGTGCCAGCTCCAGGTCAATGTTGATACACAGCAGATTCCTGCCTGCTGTCAGACGCTTGAAGCGAAGGGGCTTTCCAGTTATGTCTTGTACCATTACTTGCAGCTGGTCAAACAGAAACTTGAAATGCTGCTGGTGGGCTTTGTCTGTATAGATGCGACCAATTGTGACAGCTAGAAGCCATGACTCATAAGCTTAGATGTTGTACAGAATGGAAAACATTTGACTCACCTCATTGGACATCAGAAGACCAGGTAAGAAGCTCCCATTCCTTCAAATCACCAATGGTGTGTAAAAAGGTAGTGTTGACATGGAAACTGAGCACTTCATGGATCAGCGAAAGTAAATAGGGTTGGAAGGTGAACACTATTGTGCCTCCAGAAGGCCCTGTCATAACTCTGTGGACATATCATTCTGCTAGTATCTGTTCTGCATCCTTATGGAACATGCCAATAACACCTAGCAGAATAAGTAGTGTCAGTATGGTACACTAAATGAAGACAACAGCAAATACCTTCCAGGCCTGTTCCACCAGGTGACTCCTTGCGCCATTCTTGAAGAATTATACCTTGCTTGAGCCACTTTGATGCCAGTGCTGGATGTGATAGAGTTGGGGTAGCTCCCAATACCATTTGTGTACTCGCAGCTGCAACAGAGACTCACACATTAGTGAGATACTTATAGGATGAAACAAATGTACTGTTACCTTTCTCAACAGATTGTACAGTACTTGTTAAGGCACCCCCTGCTCTAACGCATCAACTATACAGTTCATTAATGTCGTAGGAAGCTTTGATTGCTGGAAGCATGGAATGCGAATGAGGATCTTCAGAATGGAGGACACAAGTGACACGAAGATTGGGGTCAACGGGTACAAAGATTGTACGTTTAGCAAGACACTTGCATGGGGTCATACTGCTCCAAGAGCCATCATTGTTATGTGGGTACACTGGTATAATTATCTGCATGAGTCATGTACAAAAGAGATTCAGAGATAAATACGAACTGCATTCCTTGAGCTACCTGCCAATACGTGCAGGCACAATCCAGCTACATGCAACACTCTCCATGTTTGCCAGTGGTTTACCTTCAAACAAGGACAGGAGACACTCCTCATCAACTTTCTCAGGGATTGCACTGTATGTATGTCCTTGCTTCCATTTCGGCGACCACATGGTGCAACCAATCCAATATGTTTTGCCTTTGTATTTCTAAAAACAAGTTTGAGACACTCTAATGTGAGTGAGACATAGAAACATACTGACTTTCTTCCGTCGTAAAATTGCTGGTTCTCCTGTGCATGGGCTGCCGCTTTTGTCAACAGCTGGGCAAGGTTGCGACTGAATCACCATCCAAAACCTGTCAAAATGTATGTTACAGCAACATCAAATAAAAACGAGAAGAGACTTACATGATGACAAGCTTCTCTATGGAAGACGCCTCTTCAATCCGCAATCGTGCCTGAGCATCAAGCACCTTCTGGAAAAGCTCCTCGTCAAGCTCATATCACTCTACTGGAAGCAATCCTAGATCGACTTTCTTGCAGGCATGAACACTGGAACAGCGAAGGTGACTCCGGCAGACTCTAACACCTCCCTCAATTCCTATATGAGAGAAAACGTCTGTCACTGGCTTTGTGTCCCCTACGCCAGTGCCCCTGCACCAGGAGTCTTGGTCCTGTAACAGAAAAAGGTTTATAAGGTGACAAGGATAATGAGCAAGAAAAAAAGAAGATACCTTGTTCTTGATGAGTGCATCCACAGTAAGCAGCTTTCCCTTTTTGTCATATTGATTAAACTTGGGGTCATGGGCCAATACATTGGGATTTCGCTGAGAAACTCAAGTTGCTGCAATTGCTGCTCACAAGTGACCTCGAAAGTACCATGAGCACGGCTTAGGACTTCAGAATAGATTGCTGGATTGACCCATTTTGTATCTGAAGGTATGTGCTCTAATCACAATTGTAAAGTTACTGTTTGAGAATGAATGAAGTAAATAAACGAGTATGAGGCTTATCTCCAACATTCCGGGCTTCTAAATCTTCTTCATAATCTGTACTCTCTGTGGAGCCTGGGTTGTCTGCACCACTATCACGGGTGAGTCCTAAAAGAAAATAGTTCTCAATTAGTGCCAAACATTTCGAAGAGAGAAAGCTATCTTACTCATGACTTCCTTGTCTTCTGAGTCATCAGATTCCTCTTCAAGACCCTCACTAGCAAATCCCCCATCACTTCTACTATCACCCACAATGGTTGGTGAAGAGCAGCGACTCATAGATGATGCACAAGAGTACTCTTGTGTGGATAATCCAGCATCTATTTCCTCCACATCTCCATACTCGTCATCAGAGTCCAGAATCTCTGTGACCTCCCTGCCATCTGACTCCATCAGGGTCTGAGTACGACATTCTGAAGACTCAGATGCGCCAAGACCCAGCAAAGGCTCGACCTCCTCTTCTTTCACGCATGTTACGATTACTATTTATAGTAATTGTTATTTTTTGATGTCCACTCTGTGGGCACTTATCACTATATTGAGCTGAAAAATTCATATGATCTATTTGCTTACAGTAAGTGATTGTGTATCCCTAAAAAGTGTGCCAGTGCGAGGATTGAACTCGCGCAAGCCAAACATAATTGATGTGGACTTTGGCACAGCGCAAAACCATTACACCACAGGACAACTGTTAAACTGCATACATAAAGGTCCATATCTAGTTGTACAATCAATATATGTTCATTACCATTTGTTCAACATCATCAAGGATTATGGAGATGTGGGTTTGGTTTATGGGGGGTAAGATATGTAAGTGCAGAGAAGTTTATTATGAATTCATTTTAAGGGGCTATTTTGGATGGGAAATAAAAGTTTGCAGGGGTGGGGGGGGGTATGCAATTAAAGGGAAGTTTACCATTGATACATTTTTGGTCTGAGCCAATTATGGCTTCCTTTAACTCCAGATTGAGAAGGAAAGAAAGCCCACAATAATAGGTAGGGTAGTTTACCATCAATATATGTTTGGTCTGGGCCAATTCTTGCCTCATTTCACTCCAGAAAAATAGGGAAACAACCCCCATACTGAGAGGTACTCTGGATCTATAGATATGAGTTGTGGGTGGGTGAGGGGGAGGATATGTGAGAGCAGGGAAGTTTACCATTCATATATTTTTGTTCTGGGGAAATTCTGGCCTCATTTAACCTCAGAATAAGGGGGAAAGAAACCATAGAGTTATAGGTGCTCTGGATGTGGAGATATGAGGTTTTGGGTGGGTGAGAGAAGGTATGTGAGAGTGAAGGAGTTTACCATCAATATATATTCGTTCAGAGGCAATTTTGGCCTCATTTAACCTCAGAATAAGAGGGAAAGAAAACATAGAGTCATAGGCACTCTGGATGTGGAGATATGAGTTTTTAGGTGGGTGAGGGGAGGGTATGTGAGTGCTGGGAAGTTTACCATCAATATATTTTTTATCTGGGGCATTTCTGGCCTCATTAAACTCCAGAAAAACAGGGAAAGGAACCCCATACTGAGAGGTTCTCTGGATCTACAGATATGAGTTTTGGGTGGGTGAGGGGAAGGTACATGAGAGCAGGGGAGTTTACCTTCAATATATCGTTATTATGGGCCAATTCTTGTCTCATTTAACTTTGGAACAAGATATACCTCACCTGTGTCTTTGCCGCTCACCTGTCTTTCTTGTTGTCAACCATCACTATGTATGATTTTGGGGAGCTGTGTGTTCCTTTTGGCTACCTGTTGTCATTGTACTCATTGCATCTAGGTCCCCTGAATTCGTGGATTGGGTACTTTCCCATCTTTCCATGGATGAGTTGATGCCCTTCTCCATCTCTTATTTCAATTTCTGAAGCTGTACACTCCAACAAGGCCCAACTTCACTCTCTGAAACATTTACAGTGCCACACTCAGTTTATTATTTCTGGTTCAGTTCTCCATTTACTGGGTTAACAAGAACCATTTTATGGTGCATGTAGTGAGAAAAGATGGCACAGTTTGGCTCAATGATGGTGTGCATGGAAACACTTCATCACCAGAAGGAGGATATAACACCACAATGCTACTTATAATGATCCTGCATGTTCCTATATATATGCCCAACATTGATCTTTATCCCTGATGTAATATAGTAATCGTCTTGCCAGCAACAGCCTGGCCTCTACCCCCCAGTTTCAAGTATTTCATGGTCATTCTTGGCATGAGACTGCACAGATGCCATGGATGCACCCCCCAACAGTGGATGGCCCTTATAAAACTCGTGCAATTCGTTGATTTTGATCCATTGGGTTGAGAGAAAGAGTGCTGGGTATTTTTCGATGATGGACAGAGGGAAAACCTGAGACCAACACATCCAATTGAAGATCGAAGCGTTGTCATTGATCAGTGTACTGAATTGAGATACTGAATCATATGACGTACCTTTTCCTGAAAGTCCACGAGTACATGATTTGGCCAGTTGTCTTCACTTGTTTCTTCACTTGACATTGTCTTCAGCAGCAGTGGAGCAGCCGTCAGAGAGTGGTTGGTTGGTGGAAATGGACTGATTTACAGGAAAATGGTAGGATTCAGATATTTACTACAAATTGTGCTACATAAAATTTTTTTGGTACATAAAATGAACCTGAAGTAGGTATCCAATCTGCCTCAGCGGAATAATGGTTGTGGCTGTTGGGATATGGGTGTATTGGCCAGAATGTGAGTGTGTTGGCCAGAATACGACTGTGATCAGCTCCACCAAGAGTGAAAATGTCGCATTTGGTATATACCCGACAAGACTACCTTTTCATTGGTGCAAGGACTAGTCTTACAGGGAACTTCTGATATGATAAGTGTAAGAGAATAGTACTTGTAAGTAAAAGTACCCAGGGTTCACACAACATAGTGGGAACAACTTGATTGAATGTACTACAGTACCTGTAAGAGAATGGTACTTGTAAGTAAAAGTACTGTAGTTAATATAATGGAATCAGTTATATGTATATGGGTAAGTATAAGTATAAAGGACACACCTCAGGGATCACACAATGTAATGGGAACAACTGAGGTGTGTCAGACAAGATTGTACGGTATATGTGAGGCTCGGTGAGGGTGGATCAGATATATAACCAAACAGATATGAGGTGGGAACAGAGAGAGGTAATGACAATAGGAAAAAGGAATAGGAGCATAAGTATAAAAGGAAATTGATGTAGGGACTTGTTTCTTCAACACTCCCCTGATGCCTACATCTCCCCTACTTGACCTGGGTTGTTTCTTCAGCAACTGCCTATGTTTCCGCCATGGTCAGCCCTAACTCCTTCACAAATTTCTCTAGTGCCAGTCGAGAGAGGGACTTCGTCATGAGATTGGCGATATTATCTTGGGAAGGGATATATTGGAACTCCGGCTCTTTTGCCCTCACTGGGTCTTGTATCCAAGCCCATGCTGTATCAAAGTGCTTCGTACACCCATGTTTCGTGGTCGCTTCAGTTAGGGAAATGGAGCTCGTGTTGTCGATGAAGATCTTGAAAGGATACAACTTTTCCATCCTGACCCCCTTGAGAAATTTCACCATCCATTCCGCCTGCTTCCCAGCATTTACCATAGATAGATACTCCACCTCTGTAGTAGATAGGGCTACGACTCACCGCTTTGAAGATGCCCATGATACCGCTCCACCTGCAACCATAAAGACATACCCCATTGTTGACTTCCTAGTCGCCAGTCCATTCTCTTAGTGTCCGTGTACCCAACTGGTTTAAGTCTGTCCTCTGACTCCCCCTGACGACAATGGTATGTCAGTTGATAGTTAATCATGGTCTTTAGGTATGCGAGAAGGTGCATTCCTGCTGCCCAATGTACCAGTCTTGGAGTAGTGTGACCGAGAAAGAGATGTCGGGTCTGGTGCCTTGGCTGATGTAGTTTAGAGCTCCAACGAGGCTGTAGTAATTCTTGCTGACTATGAACATCTTGTCATTTACAGATATAGGGTCTGGTTGACTGTCGATGAATTCGATTCCTGGGGATAATGGGGTGTACTTGGGAGTGCATTCCTTCATACCAAAACGTTCCAATGTCTTCTCAATGAGAGGCCGTTGATGAATGGATATCAATCCTGTCTCCTCATCCAATATCATGTCTGGCTTTCCATAATCCCTGAACTCATTACCCTCTGCAATCTCCTTCCTTACTCTTTCCCCATCCTTCTTAGTCAATGATATTCCCATCACTGTAATGGTATAACCAGTCTCAGTTTGACAATAGCGCACACAGGAGTGTGCCGGATTTGTAATGAAGCCAAGTTTTCGATAGTAATTGTCAAGCATACAATACCAGTTGTTTCCTGCATCCATGGTACCATAAATGTTGATATTCATCAATAGAACAGTCTCATCTCCATCTCACAAGCTGTACCGGTCCTTGAAACCCTCTGGTAGTCTGAGGTAATGAACGCCTTGTGGTTTGGCATTAAGATACGCCCCAGTGAAATCTCCTGACCACAAATCAAGTCCCTTGTATTCAGCTGTGGCAATGGCAAACTGTTCAGATTCATATTGTGCAACAATTGACCACATATCATCATAGTGTATCCCTTTGACCTGGTCATATCCTCTGACCACCAATCGTGCACACCACTCTGTGATCTTTCCCTTGCCATTGTATCGTAACACGTATACCCATTGCATGGTTATTACCTTCATGTCTTTTGGTCAGGGTACAGGTGTGAAGGCTTTCTGGGAGTCCAGCTTTGCTAATTCCTTCTCCATCAGTGGCATCCATAGATCTGGTCAAGTCATTGCTTTGGTATACGACGTAGGGACCCACGTATTTTCTGGCTCGAGTACTGGAGCTTGGGCATTGTTTGTGATAGCAGGTATATTGTCTTCAAACTCAGGTAAGAGTTCATGTTCTTCATCATTTGCCCATTCTTGACCCTGATTCTTCACTTCTTTCTCCCTTTCCTCAAATGCTTTTGACTCCATGAACTGTTGGGTGAGATTTCAAATTGGTTTTGTTTCCCAGATCTCTTCTTGGGTTCGACAGATACATTTCAGTTTTGGAGTGTCTGGAACTTGTGGTGGTGGCGTTTCTCAGTTCAGAGATTGCGGCATTGGTCCAGTTTGATTGAGGTTTCAGCTGTGATCGGCTATGGTTTGATCAGGAGTCAACTTTGAATTGTCGACAGTTTTTGGGGTTAGGAATTGCAAGTCTTCATCCTCCCCCTTAACCTTGGAAACCCAATGTCCCTCTGACCTCTGCCATACCACATTGCTGGATCCCCATTCCTTTATGACGTACACCTTACAGCCCGCATATCCCACCATCTGTGCTTTGAATCCTCTTCCACTCTTCTCTGGGATATTAATGAAACCAATGGATCCAAATGGGACAAGATGGGAGACGTTCTGCTGTTGGCCGGTCCATAATTCTTCAGGTACGAGGCCTCTTGTGTTCGGAAACAAATTCTGAACATACACGATGGACATTGTAGCATGACCCCACCATGACAGGGGTAATCCTGAGTTGAATAATGCTGCCCTGGTACCCTCCAGAAGAACTCCAATACCACGCTCAGCAACTCTGTTGGACTGCGAGGTGTAGGGTGCTGTGAATTCATGCTCTATACCGTGTTTCTTGGTCCATTCCTGCATGATCTTCGATCTCCACTCCGGTGCATTGTCGGTTCTTATTCACTTCAGCTTCTTTCCTGTCTGAACTTTGGCCTTCGTTTTCAAAGCTTCAAGAAACCCCAATATAGTTTCCACCATGCGGTTTTTCATCAACTCCACCAATTTCTTCGATGTGCCGGCATCCACCCCTACAAGTGTGTATGAGTTCCCGTCCATGGATATGACTTGGGCTGGTCCCTGTAATATCTATGCTTCCGTACATCTTTCTGATCGTATCCGATCCTCTTCCGAACTTCTTTTTCTTTTATTTCAAACTTCATTCCCTTTCATCCTGAACACTTTCCGATCATTCATTTCCGATTCATATCCGAGCTCCACTATTAATCTCCACAAACAGATCCCATCCGGGAACCCGTGATTCATTTCGGATAACTACCGGATAGCTCGTATCTAATCTCCAAAGCTTACTCCACTTCATCTCCAATCTGTTCCACTTTGTTTCCACTTTGTTTCCACTTTGTTCTGCAGTACTCCATCCATCTCCAATAGCACCATGTGCTTTTCCTTTATTTCCGAACCATCCCTATCTTACTCCTCTTCATTCCAATAGTTTCCGAAGTAGTACTTAAGCTAGCAATTTTGTAGTAGATAGCTTAAGTCTAAAATCGAATTAGCTGGTCTCCTAACTCCATCCAACTTCAGACAACATATTACCGTCCTAACGGATTCCATTCTGTGTCTTCCTTATACTTCAATCTCAGCGACTACCGGTTCCGCTTGGATTCGTCTTCATCCTTTCCCAAAACCCAAATAAGACTTCCGCTCGGGTCTGACGTGTTTCCTAACGCTAGGATCTGCCCAGACTTAACAGTCCCCACATGTCAAGGTAACATCGGTAATTTGCCTTCGGTAACGACTTCGGTACTAGGGGTATGGGCTCATTTGCAATCCTCACACCAACCCATAACATTTTTAAGCCCCTTTCCCAGGTCTGGCATTCCATCTATTGCTCCTGGAGCCACTTCAAGTCATTCCAGCATGATGTGTCCAGCAGCACAGTGGCAATATCTTGTGTCCTTTGGGAGACATTGAGCTACCAACACTCCAACAGTTTCTTTCACTACCTCAGTGTCAATAGTGTATATCCCCTGGTTCAACTTCGCCTTGAAAGCCTCAATTCCATCTTTTGATACCCATACCATCCTTCCTCCCTTTATTGTCGCCAAGAATCCCAGTCTATCAAGAGCTCCGGTGGAAAGTAGATTCGATGAGACGTTTGGTGCGTGGTATGCATTTCTTAGATCGAGGTATCGAGGTTTTCCATTGATGATCGTCTTCAGGTGCACGTTCCCTCTTCCAACAATTTCAAAACTCAATCCCTTCTTCAACCTGTTCCCTTTTTTGTTGTAGTGTTCGTATGAGTTGAAGACCACTCTGTCTTGGAAGAAATGGTGTGTTGCACCTGAATCGGCTACAAGAACAATCCTCTCACCACTTCTGACATCTACGTCGGAGATTTTCGGGATAATGTCACTGGCAGTGGTCGTGTTTGCTGAGGGAGGTGGTTGTATGTCTTTCTTGCCCTTCCACCATGCTGGATACTGACCCTGCTTCCCTCCTGAAACAGTTTTCGATGGTATGACCAATGCATTTGCACTTCAGATTTGTACAGATGAGGTTCGGGTTCGCTGGGCCTTTCCTCGTTGTCTGGGTCTGCATGGCGCTCATCTTTTCTGTCGGCTCCTTCACCTGTGCCTGCAGTGCTGCCACCTTGTCCATTCCCGGTATTCCATCACCATCGTCACCTCCCATCAGCCTGACATGCTCTTGGAGACGTTCAGCAGCTGCTCCAAACTCCAACCCTCTCTCTGACAACATCGTGCTGACTGTAGGGATCCAATCTGAGGTACGAGGGAATGAGTCAAGGAACATGGTAAGGAATTGGGAGTCAGAGTATATGGACCTGGCATCGGTTGCTTGCTTTCGAAATATCTTATATTTTGAGGCATATCCATCTTTGCCAGTAATCCGCCCTCCTGTATAACAACAGGAATGTAGGGCTTCATCCTTCCTCTGGCGTGCAAGGTGACTGACTGAGATGAACTGTTTCTCTAGGAAATCCCACAACTCCTTTGACGTCTGGCCAGTGAAATCAAGTGAGTCAGGATTTTTAATGTTGTCCCAGATGGTGAGGTATGCAACTGATTCATGGATTTTGTATTCGAGGAAATTTGGGGTACAGCTACTGACAGCAGTGGCAGATATAGTGCTCTCTGGGTCACTTCAAGCAATGGTTTCAGTTTTGCCTTGCGAGGAGACTGTTACAGTGGCTTCAGATGGGTCTTTCAGTATGGTGATTTTCCCCTCCCAGTATAAATGCAATCCTTCAACTTCCCTCAGTGCAGCATCGACTCTTTCCACCACATAAAATTCTCTCTGTTGAACTTGAGGTCATCAGGGAGTTCGTGGATTGTCATATAGTTGCTAGGGTTTCCGATGTTCACAGACATCTTGTAATAAGGGACATGGGATTCAATGGAATATACTTCTTCAGCCATTGAGTTGTTCTTGATTTTATCGTTGTGTGTGATGTGCAGTTATGGCGCGGGGCCCATAACCTGTAAGAGAATAGTACTTGTAAGTAAAAGTACTGTAGTTAATATAATGGAATCAGTTATATGTATATGGGTAAGTATAAGTATAAAGGACACACCTCAGGGTTCACACAATGTAGTGGGAACAACTGAGGTGTGTCAGACGAGATTGTACAGTATATGTGAGGCTCAGTGAGGGCGGATCAGATACATAACCAAACAGATATGAGGCAGGAACAGAGAGAGGTAATGACGATAGGAAAAAGGAATAGGAGCATAAGTATAAAGGAAATTGATGTAGGGACTCGTTTCTTCAACAATAAGACTAGTCCACAAACACCACTGAATCTAGTCTATCAATATGAGATCGAGAGCTTGGGGACTCAGATTTTGATTACAAAGATTTATTATTGTGTAATCTTCCCGTGGTCCGTTTCTCTCATATGCTGGTCATTTTCGGTGGTTCTGAAATGTTTGTAATACTATGCACATAGCTTTAGAAGTATGAAATATCATGATATAAAGCAGTAGTGTTGTCAGGCAAGTTGAGTGGAAACAGCACCCTTCCCAAAATGGGTTGTGCAAAGATTACGCAATAAGTCAAATGTATTGATCAAAGCGAGTCCCTAAAAGCACCCGGGTTATCAACAGACTGCTAACACATCATTTTAATGATCGCTGTTACTGTCTGTCTAGGAGAGACTACACCAAATCCAAGATGAATCCCATTGGTATGCCTCCTTTGTTGCAGACCAACCACATCATGAAGTTACTGTTGCTAATTGCCAAGATGCCCTTCTCTCATTCCAAACCATCCAAGCAACTGGCTAGGGCCTGGGAAACCTTCCAATGCCTTTACATCCTCTCCACTGAAGAATGCCCACCAAATACCCCAAGCTCACTGACCACCTCCTCCACCTCTAGACCTAACTTGATACTGACTAACATCCTTCAAAGTCCCATTTATCTCTATCAAAACCCAAGTTAATTTCTCTTCCTCTGAGATTGATCTTAATACCAAATATACCCATCAAGCTCTCCTGCTCAATGACACCTTCCCTCATCAACACTTCTTGGACCCTTTTTTTATCCAGGTGATTGAGTCAAGTGCAACAACACACTATGATTGACAAAGAACTTACCATACATTTCTCAGCCCTGCCTTCTACACAAATTGGGTCTCCATCCTTCCATCAGGCCTTTATTCTTGCTGACTGAACATACAAGATGCCAATGTGTACCAGACTAGGTGAAGTCTTGCTCCCTGGTCAAGAAGTTGCAATCTTGAGAACTGTACTTGGATGGCTGC
The DNA here is from genome assembly GCA_013368315.1 of Tetrapyrgos nigripes. NCBI lineage: Eukaryota > Fungi > Basidiomycota > Agaricomycetes > Agaricales > Campanellaceae > Tetrapyrgos > Tetrapyrgos nigripes. Next base: position 46,088 of record JAACJM010000296.1, on the reverse strand, counting down.
TCCCAGAGCCTGACCTCTGCCTTTGCAACGTGAAAAATCACAGCTAGTTGAGAGTGCCTGATGAGCAGGAATATTTGCAAGCTGGTTGTGAAGGTCAGCTGGCAAATGTTGAAAGCTATTTGCATAGTTCTAACATACTTTATATAAAACAAATTGGCTAAAATATGACCAGACAAACTTACCTGTCCATCTACCTGCATATCATTGTTCCTGATATTAGAAGAGCCAGCAGTTGTAGTTGATGGCCCTGCCAGAGCATTCTTATATAGCAGAGAAATAAAGGATAATCAATTGTTTCACATAAATATTTACAATTTCTAAGAAAGCTTACCTGTTGATGGGGTCTTCAACATGCTCTACTTGGGCCTGGCATTTTGGTGGCAAATCTCAGATCTGTGCAGCAATGCCCTGAGTTAGCTGATACTGATGAACACCATAATTAACCATTTGAAATGGGTCTTCTTGAGCTGGGTTGTAAGCTTGAGCAGGACCTTGAGGCAAATTGAAGGGCACTGGAGCCATGTCTTGTCATTCTTGAGGTACATGCCTTGCCTCAGGACTGTCCATGACACACACATTTCTTCCTCTTTCACATTGAGCATTGTGATGCCTCTGAGGAGTATTTTGGTGGGGTTTCCCTTATTGTTGATTTATTCAGTTTCATAAGAATTCAGAAAAACAAAACAAAAACAAAAACAAAACTAATATTCACATTGAAAATGCACCTCTGGGATGCACAGAGTTAGTAATTGTGGCACTCCAGTTGATTTATAAATCAGCCTTACATGTACTATTGAAATAGCTTTAGAAGCAGAGCAGAGGACACAAAAAGTGTACAGACATGAGGCAGAATGAAGCTAATGATTGAGTTTTCGCGTTTGCACGCAACCGGAGTGTGTACATCGCATGGCGTGCACGGAAATTACCGGCAGTAAGCGCGGCCGCTTTTGACACAGCTGTTTCCGTCGGAACCTTGCTTAGTAAAGTTATTATATAATCATTATTCCGACGGGAGGTCCTAACTTATATATATAGGAATAGGATATAGGAAAAGGGATAAATATCCGGTCGAGGGAAAGGTGTACTGAAAGACAAAAACTGTACTGAAACATGATATATCAGTATAATAATGTCTTTCGGTACACCTTTCCGTCGAGCAGAAATTTGTCCCTTTTTGGCGTGATAAGCGTTGACGATCTAATATAGTAGATGTATGGTAATCTGTTACTAAAGTGGCCGCGTCTAGTGGCTTATGGTCCAATGTATTGGGTTCTCACGGTGGCAGTCAACTGGCAGTCAACACCTTGGGCGGCGTTGCATATTTCCAAAGATCTCTGTGCAAACTTAAATTTCGGATTTTTCAGTGCCATTTTTGCTTGCCCGGGTCTACTCTATATGGGACTGAATTAAGGCTGAACAGCCATATGGAGTAGCTCCGGTGCTGAGCATAAATTCGTCATTTCTGTTTGCCCAAAAGATCTTTCCAAATATGCATTGCTGCCCAAGGTGCAATGCGTTGGCTGTCAGTTGACTCTCATGCATGTTCCCACGCCATTGTTGACTGCCATGTTGACTGCCATGGGCTCAGTACCTACAGTCCCCCGCTTTCGTTATCCATAAAATACTTAAATAAGAATAATGCAGGTTCTATGAGACTGAGGCCTGCCATTTCCTAGACTGCCAAAAGCGAGTATTTACCATGAGGTTTCAATTTCGGACATGGATTGTGAATGTATAACATAGATAAAAGGAAAAATGAAGCCTATAGAGCACAGTGAACAGTGAAACAGTGCAATTCATGGCGCACAGCGATTAGGGTGCGGAAAGTCCGGTTCAGTCCGGTTCGGAGACAAATTTTTTGAACGCTGGACTGAACTTTGCGTCCAGTTTGAAAATTTTTCGAACTTTGGACTGGACTTCGGTCCAGTTCAAGTTCAAGCAAAGTTCGGACAGGTCCGAACCCCTCTCTCACCTGATCTAACTGAAGATGCTTGTAAACAGTAGCTATGATAGATACATGAAATAATAGATACTTACTGTAAAGTAGTGGCAATATTATCAACTAAAGACTGGCACGAGTCCGGGTCAGGTATTACCTGTGACTCGTTGACAGGTACCTGAGGTAGAAAAATGCTGACCTGTGACTTGTCTAGGATCCGTGGGAAACAGGTACCTGACCTGTGAGTCGTATACCTGCAGGTTACAGGTTACCTGTGCCCAGCGAGTCAGTGCAGGTTACTTGCAGGTATACCTGCCAGAAAATTCAAGCAAACATTAAGTTGAATATTTTGTTAAGTGTATATTAATATTACAATCCAAAAAGATAATAGATTCAGGCTTTCAGGTGTCAGAAACCATTTATAACATGGGGCTGACAGGTCCAGGTGCCAAATGAAGGTTTTTGCCAGCCCTGGAATCTTTTTGAGTGATTTGAGTACTGAAAAATGTGAAATACTGTCCTATGATAAGAGACAGGTACCTGCACAAGTACCTGTATTTTCTCCAAAGTCCTGACCTGTGACTTGTCACTGATCCGTGGGAAACAGGTATTTAGACCTGTGGATCTTATGACCTGCAGGTAATCTCATGGATCTACCTGCAGGTACCTGTTCAAGACTTTGACTCGTGCTAGTCTTTATTATCAACTACTCTACCTGGATTAGTGATGTGCGGGCCAGGGCCTAAAGCCCGAAGCCCGCCCAAACCCGGCCCAAAAAAGCCTGGCCCAGCCCAAGCCCGATGGAGTGCCTGTAGGGCCTGAGGGCCGGGCTCATGAATGTAGCAGGCCCGAAGCCTGGGGCCGGCCTCGGGCTCTTTTTATCTCTGGGCGCGCCACATATCGCAAATTTTTAGAGTTTTAGACTTTGACACTGCTCCTTGTAGACGGCCTTGCTGGTCAAAATGTCATACTTTTACATTGAAATCATGCTGGGTTAAAGTTTTCAAAGCCAATCATCAATATAGATTGACATAGATGGACCACTTCAACAGTAATTTTCATTTGATTTCCATTTTGGACAGGGTATTTACTATTTAGGTGACTGATGCTGCGACTGCAATTTGCATGTCCCCAAAGCAACGAAAAATAACGTTAGACTGGCAGGTGAGTGCTTTGACTCTATATGAGCAAGCTCGCAGTTTGAGATGCACTTATTCAATCATCAATGCAGTGTCATTGTAAACTTTGTATTTGCTGTCCTGGGTGTTGCAGCCACAATTTGAGACACGGGGATGACATTGGGCCCGCCGCTTCAGCAAATTTATACGATGTAGGAAAATGCTATATTAGGTATGCCTGGGTGGGGTCTTGAGTCGGACCAACATAGTGTAATGAAATTTATTTTCCATACTCCCCCGATTCCAAGAGCATGCATCGTCCAAAACAGAGTACGCTTTCGGAGGGACAAAATGCAGTAGTGTATTAGTATTATAGACGAATCTAAGTACATGGACTTTGCATACGCCTACAGTCATTTTTTGTCAGTAAAGCCCTGGGCTTAGCCCAAGCCCGGCCCAGGCCCGCATAGGGCTTGGGCCTAGGGCCAGGCTTTGGATTTTGCAAGGCCCGAGCCCTACAAAACCCGGCCCAAGCCCGGGGCTTCAGGCCCGGCCCTGGCCCGCACATCACTAACCTGGATGAGACTAGATTCCTCTCCCTCAGAATCACTGTCCTCATCCTCTCCAAAATAATATTCTTCCAAAAAATTTCGAAGGTCTTCTACATGCTCATCAGCTTGTTGATGAGCGGAAACATGTCCATTGCGGTAAGCAGCTTTGAGAGTCTGAATGGCTGCAAGCATTTCGGGTTTCAATCCATTGTGGCACTTGTGATCGGTGAGGCCTGCACTCGAGAATGCTCTCTCTCACGGAGTTCCAGAGCCCTGGATAGCGAGATAATCACGCGGCATGCGTGAATGTGTCAGATAATACTGATGATGCTTTAGGACTCAAAATCAGAACCATGTTATGAATTGATTGATTGGAAAACTTACGCCCCACCACTGATTGCTTGTAACTCAGCAAACAATACTAGTGCTGGCTGGCGGCGTTGCCTGGATTGAAAAGCTGACGAAAAACCCACAGATTATTAGCTGTAGCTGTAAGAATAATACAAAGTATACTGAGATTAGCCCAGAGTGGAGTATAACCACTTGGGCCATTACAGGTATATACAATGCATTGTATAGTCAGTGTACAACATACCAGAACATACATTACATTGTATATAGATACACATTCACGGGCCATTGTAGGTATATACAATGCATTGTATCCTGCCAGATTGCACATTCAGAATTATCCGTGTTTGCGCTCGCTGACGCTGCCTCTCGGAATTCTCCGCATGTCGCATGGCCCTCGGAATTTTCTGATACTTCTGCTTCCTCGCTTCCTCCACCATTCCGCATATCTCATCAATGCTTCGTCCATTATGGGTCTCGCGTTTCCTCCATTATCTCCACGCATGGCGTTCCGGACCTCAATCGTTACCGTCTATACCTCCATCCATCGCCTATTCTCCCGGTTACCTACGCACCTCTACCCCATCTGGGTCCACACTCACTCTCGGACCCTTGAAGATGGTTGAGCCTTTTTTTACGTTCAATCGAGTAGGAGTACATGGACTTTGGGTCAGAATTGTGGGAGCGGCCGTAAATGTTGAGTATGCAAATGTGGGACTCATAGGGGCTCTGGACTCGCAATGCATTGTGAGTCTTCTTTTTATACTACTTTTCTCTTCAGATTTGATTCGCCTCACAGTGCATTATATGATACTATCTCCCTTTCCTTTGGCTCACAATGCATTGTGAGTGACTTGTCTTCAGATTTGATTCACCTCACAATGCATTATATGATACTACCTCCCTTTCCTTTGGCTCACAATGCATTGTGAGCTTGCATCCTCATAAATCCCGTGCGTTTAACTTCTGCGTTATTTGTCCACGTCGCGTTATCACTTCTTCATCACCATCAATGCCCGATTTCCGCGTTGAAGCACGTTGTGTGGCTTTTCCTTCTCAGAAGGCCCTCAGTCCAGAGACCTTTGACACTTGTGAGCAGTGGTGTGTTGTGAAGTCCGTCAATCCCCTCCAACTCACTGATTCCCTTGTGTGCAGCTCCGAATTCTGGGGTTCAAAACTTCTTTTTTTGCAATTTTCATGGCCTATTGCTGCGCCTCGACTGAGAACATGACGAAGCGATGAACACGCTGTGAGTCTCACTTAAGTCTTATTTCTGTTTTGCTCAGTTCTATTTCTACGTTCTACCAGTACATGGGTTTACTACCAAGTCCCCAGTGACTTCCTGGAGTGTCAGGCGCAAGATTTTTACGACAGTCGGTTGCTCGGGATGTCGGAGAAGGAGAAGGAGAAGCAAAAGATGAATGGGCTGAAGGAGACTTTCGGACGGCGAGAGGCCAGTGACTCTTCTCGTTTGTCCACTCCCAACCTGCTTGTGAGACCGGGATCGCAGTAGGACTGACCCAACGACAACTTATATGATTAAGGTGCAACAATTACATCACTGTTTCATTGTAATTCTATCCCATCCTTCCCGCAAATTGATGACCTTTGTTTACTGCTGCAAATCCTTCTTTGCCTCTCTTCTCTGGCCAGAACAATGAAGGCCATCTATCTTTAGCTCAAATTTCCTTTGCTCCAAGTTGTCGTTCGACCTGCCATCCTCTTTCAACCTCTTCCCCATCAGCTCTCCCAGTGACCACAGCATCAAACTTGTGACAGGCAGCCGTATGCCACAGGTTGTTCAAAGCCCCAACAAGCTTTTGGTAGCTTTCCTTCACCTGACTGCTTTTTTGGATCTCTTCCTTCAGAACATTGAGGGCCGTCTGATTTTCCTGGGTCTGTGTGGCTGGCATGGTAGATGGTATGTAGGTGAATAGTAATGAATTGTTAAGACGAACGAGGCAATGTACAGTATGTATGTAGTCTACACAAAATACCCGTCGTCGTCTTCGTCATCAATAAATGATATCATCTCGTCGTTTCCGTCTTCCAGCTCTGAGTCTGCATCATCTAAGTTACCACCGGCAATTTGAATGCGCATGACCATTGGCAGATCCTGACCAGAGAGGAGAGCTTGCTCCTTCTGATCTAGACCTGTCCAAAGTTGCTGGAAGGATTGACGAAGACCTCTGTATAGTTTGGCTTGAGACATTGCATACGCCTTGACCCCTTCATCATGAGTGTCATGGCTGATACCAGCTGTCAACAGTCCGATATAACGCCTCGTCAAATCCCAGTCAGGGTTCCAGTCATTACCCATTTTCAGCACTCCCACATACTCTTGGCGTCCATCCCATGCCCGAGCCATCGTGTCCAAAGTTACTAAACATCTTCGCATCTCTTCTTTGATGAGAATCACCTCTTCAGACCATCGTTGACACTGTGCGTAAGTCTTACACCACTCAACCTGAATAACTGTCCAGACTTCAGTGACTCTGGATCAGTGAATTACATAGAAAGACTTACTCTCATCAAGAGTCTCATCATCGAGCTGCTTGCCTGTTCCACCCTCCTTCCAAATCCAAGATACTTCAACATAACCCTGTCCCGTGCTTGCACAGATGTGCTCCACTCACTTCTGCTTCTGACGCAACGCTGATGTGAGCGGATCGGCATCATCTTCAGAGCTAGTATTGTTATCCCCATTCTCTGACTCGGGTGTCTTACGACCTTCTCCTCACCGACCAACTGTACCATCACATTCCAGGCATCCTGATACTTCCGCTTGCACCTTTGAACATGTTGTTCGTTCTGTATGAAGAGTCCTTTTGAGCGTGTGACCATTGCTTGATGGACCATGTTGGATGTTCGGTAAGTAAGCAGTCTGGATTTCATGTGTAAATGGAGGATCGGAGTTGGCCCTCGCGTAATCGGATTTCCAGATCCACCAGACCAGGGCGACATCCTTCTAGACAATAAGAACAGGGTAAGGAGGAGGGGAGATACAGAAGGATATCTTCAGGGTTATTTGTGCCTGTAGATCTGCCGTTATTGGAAGGATTTGTGTGATAGTTCTCAAGTTCCAATAGTTGTAACACGCCTGGCATGTACATCACTTGTAGTGATCTAAATTTGCCAATATTACATTGGAGTTTGGTGCGTCTCTGCAGTAGTGATGTCTTCTGGGTTGGCGTCTCAAATCACTTTCCCTTGATATCCAGCCTAAGATTGCGCCTGCTGTGTTCAGCTTCACAGATAGCTCACTGATGATCTTCCAGCTCCAGCCCCTGCGAGATGAATGATGTTGGGCTTACGCTTGAAATGGAGATAACACCGTTCTTTTCCTGTTCTGCCTCGGCATTCAGTAACTCCAATTGGATCGCATTTTCTGTAAGTCCTATAGATAATAATAAGCATGACTGACACATAACTGAATTGTTTACTTACCAGCCTTAGGCATTTCAAAAGGATTTGTTTTTGTTCTCTTCTTCACAGGCAAATGCAACTCGCTCTCCAACTCCCTGATAATATTCGTCCAAACTGTAGTGATACCAGGCTGCTCCTTTTGCTGTCCTGCCATAAATTCCCTCAACAATCATGATTGAACCAGCCGTTCTGATATGGTGGTGAGTAGCCGATGCAATAACAGTCGACCTGCCAATTGGTCAATCACATCAGCCCCAAACAGAGCAGGGGATTGATGTAGTCATAACTCACCTAGGCCTATCAATTTAATCCAGTTACAATGACCCCAATGGTCATCTAATGTGTCATGCCTCAACCCTGGGCCCATATCTGGCATACTTGTGCCCATGGACGTTCGATTCCTTCCCCATCTGTCCGCCCAGCACCCCACAACCAGTTCAACGAATAGCGTAGTTGGCACCAGACTTGATGACCATAAATATGAAGCTTTGGCACAACAAAGTATATGATATGAAGGATCAGATTGAGCCGAAGCGTTGGAGGTAGCAACTTGAGCCTATCCATTAGGTAAATGCACCATTGGCAAGCGATATCATACACTTGTACCTTGGTCACCTGATGATCGTGATGTTGACTATAAGATGCAAAGCTGTAATCCATGCTCGCGTAGCTATGGATGGTGTTCTATTAGAAAAATTGATATATCGACTAGTGATCAATACTTACTGTTCTCCTTTTGTCAAATTGACTACACCATTTTTCTGGAAAAACTCATGACATGCACAGACACTGAGGCCACATCCTGTGCAGGCATATCCTCTTGAAAACTTTGAATTGGCCATTTCTAGAGTAGACAAACCACTACTAGTAGAAACCTACAAATCCAACTTAGAATTGACAGACAACTCATGACTGATGGAGAGAACACTCACCTCCTGCTGCTCCGAAATACTGTTGAGATATTCCCGATACAGTCCGTCCTCAACATAGTATGCCCATCCGCTACTCAATGCCGGATCCTTCTCTTCTGACGAGACTGCATGCCGCTTGAGCTGGAAACAAGCATCAATGGCTAGGAACAGCCAGTACTTGAATCTGTGTGACTACAAATTAGCTGCTCCTCCTTTACCAAGAAAGGGAGGATACCTTACCTTTCGCTATCTTCGTCCTGCCAATCCTTCGGTAAATTGACATCAGGCCGAGGACAGGCTGGACAGTCTACTGCAAGCTCCCCAGCCTTGGTCTTCTCGACTGGTCTGGAACCATCATTCCCTCCCCCTGCCCATTTCAGCATCTTAAGATGACACCATTGACAAATCATATGGCAGAATGCCTTGTAACGATCCTGGTTCGAGGTGTCAATTCGTAACAATCAAGATGTAATATGAGACATTACCTTGACTTTCCGAAGGCCTGCATTGTTCTGTAAGGTTTTGAGGCCGTTGTAATAATCATATGTATTGATTTTTCCCTGCAATGTCATTGTGTGAAAACATTACCTTGACTTTCCGAAGGCCTGCATTGTTCTGTAAGGTTTTGAGGCCGTTGTAATAATCATATGTATTGATTTTTCCCTGCAATGTCATTGTGTGAAAATGATTGAGAACATCGAATGTTGCCGCTGAACAAGGGTCCAAATGGGTTGATGGATACCACTGCCACTGCAAGAGCTGTTGCCGGTATTCACCTGCAGCATGTTTCAGAACACAGTTACAAAACTGTGCACAGACATCGTGGATACTGTTTGTATAGATGACAGTAAAAGACTGAGTGGTATGAGGGTGCAGGCATGCTTTACCATGGTCATGGCCAAAAGATACAATGAGCCTGATTGACTTCAAAGAGACTTGTTTGAAAAATCGCCATTCCGTTTCTGAGCTGATTTGAGCTATTGGTCTAGACATTGAAATTTAATGACGCACCTCAATGATATCTAAAGGCCTATCTGCATGCTTCTCCAAGCAGCATGACCAATGGTGTTCTTGCATTGCGAGCAAGTCGTATGATGACTGTCACCTTGACCTTCATTTTGGATAAACTCGTAGGAGTCCACTCTTTCATTGGTTGGTCCTAAACAAAAGTGACAAAAATGAGTAACAGTCATTGAAGAAATGGGAAACTTACTGAGGTGAGGTATCAGTGTTGAGCTTTGACATCTTGCACCTTGGTTACAGACTCCTGCACTGCATTCTCCACATCATCATCTGCAGCATTTGCCCAGGAATCTTCGTAAGGCTGCCCAAATGTCCAATCAGTGAGCTCAGTGTTGTCGTCACGACGTCTTTTAGCACGAGGAGGAGTGACCAGAACTGTGGTTTGAACAACACATCTCCTGTCAGTTGAAACAGATGCAGAGTGTACAGTTGGCTTGGAGGATAGTCCAGCAGCAGGTCCACTGATAGATTGTTTGACAGCTTGCGCTTTGAGTTTTCGGAACATGGTTCTTTTTCTCACCGAGAAGCCGGCCCTATATATATCACTGGCCCAACTTCCTAAATTAGGTATGACTGTAGCCTGACTGTAGCCTGACGCCTGTTATACTGGCTTGAGTCTATGAGCCATACACAAAACTTTCATACATATACGCCTCGTAGGCTGAATATAATGCAATTAAGCTATCATTTATTATTTCCAAAGTATCACATCTTGATTTCGTACTGTTTCCTTGCAACAGAAACATTTGTTGAAATTCATTGCGACTAACTTCCTCCTTCATGTTGTTCCAAATCATTGTTCCGACTTTATATCATGTGAATAAGTCGTTTTTTGCTCTCCTATCTAAAGACAATACATAGAATCGTCGATGCTGTGGCAAGTTTCAGAATAGGGGCTTGGCCAAAATGGGAATCCAGGAAGAAATGTAATTGTCACTCATTACTCTTCCTCCTCCATCATGCAAGTTCCCGAGCACATTCTTCTTACTGGCCAAGCAGAAATAGAATACCTTCATATGATGGAGATTGAGGCTGAGGCAATCTCAGGCGAGTTGGAATACAAACGCCAGTTGTGTGCTTGCTGGAAAAAGCATCAGGCCAACTCAGCTCACTATCAACAGTGTGTACTCTCAAATCTACTGGATTTCTCCCAACTAACTGTAATTTGACAGAAATCGTGAACAACTTTTGTCTTGAGCACGTGAGGCAAGCTCTCGGTAAAGTCAATCCATGGACAGCACTCTATTTTTCATGCTCATCGCTCTCTCAAAGTTGTCGGAACCTGTTCAAAACCCTTTCAGTAGAGGAGAAGGAAGGTATACGGGCATGAAACTGAGCATATCAAGAAACACATCGATTCATTCACAGGAACGCATCCACCATGCCACACGCAAGGCCGCGTAAGTCTTTGTTTTATCTGTTTGTTCTTGGCAATGACTGGCTGTTCATTTCAAGGAAGCAGTAGCTTATCATACATACACTTGTTTACTTGTTTACTTAAATATACCTTACCTCATTTGTCTTTCCACTCATGTCGCACCACGAAAACTCTGCTCTGAGTCCTTCCAATCAGTACTCTCCCCCTCAGCCTTGGCATAGATGGTCTCCTCCTCATCATGCATCTGCATGGCATGCTGCATTCGACTGTGGCCCCTCTCCACCACCTGAACAAAAGGTGTTGAAAACACTCAAGTCACTTTTTGATCCTTGGGAAGATCCAGATGGCTGTAGAGGTGATTGGGGTTGGTGTGTTGATGATGATACTGTGGTTCCATCAATGCTTTCGTGGTGAGTCTGCTAGTACAAGTATAGATCATTCCAGTAATAACAAGGATATTCCAGGCCTTGTGCAAAACCATGGATGACTCCCTGGATTCCTGAAACCCCTTCTGATGATAATCTCAAAGGGAGGTTATGGTTGGTACACTTGATCAACAATGGTCGCTACCCCCCAAGGTTTCTCGAATGCTTCTCGGCAGCTCTTGCTGCTTGTCCTGAGCTGGCTACCAGAATAATCATGTGGGATCATTGTCCTCACTTGCCTGAGGACGAGATAGTACCAGAAGATCTTCCTATTGGCTTGTACTGTGAGGAACAAGGTGGGTACGAGTCTTTTCAAAGATCTCTTTCTCTTACATCTATCTGCTTTTAGTATCTCATTGTCTTCCATTTTATGTGGGAGCTGAGCCCCAGAAATTTCTGTCGTTTAGTGGACAAGACATTGAACAGTGCCGCAAGGATGTCTTCGCTCAGTTCACTTCTATCCATCAGCTGTTGATAGAGTCACGTGAGTGGCTTCAGCACTTGGGTAACTTCTGGTTGCCAATGCGAACTTTGGAGGGTCCAGCCAATCACACACAACTTCAGAAGGTTCAGGAAGTGACGAGAGCTGCTATCATGGAAGAGAATGCTGTTCAAGAGTTGTTACAATGTGAGTTCAACCGTTTGGATTGGGTTGTCCACCATCTCTGTTTTCTGACTGCAGTTTCTCTCATCTACAGTGTATAGCTCATCTACAGTGTATGTATGTATAGTTTCTTAGATCTAAAAGATCTAATAGAATGTTCTGATATACCAGAATATCCAGGTTTTGTTATGGGGATATATAAGGCCGATATGGCAATGTATTTATGCCACCCTCATTCTTCTCATCAATCTTCTGATATTAACAACCACCTGTGGCAGCAGCTCAAGAATCTCAGTGCAGAAATGGCTGATCGCTCTCCTCCTCATCCTACTTGCAAGCCCCATGTCTATGGAGTGGAATCAGCTGGCAGGGACTTTACCCCAAAAGTGTTATATAACATTTACACTGGCAGTGCACTGGGGATATACACCACCTGATCATTTTTGCTCATTTGGTGGCTATTCCAATGCTGATTTTTTTTTCCCAGGGATGATGCGTCAGGACGCATTCTCAACGTAAGTGGTCTCAATACAAGAGCTATAAGACCTATGAAGATGCCCTCCATGGCTGGAGGTAAAGACTGGCACGAGTCCAGGTCAGGTTTTACCTGTGATCCGTAGACAGGTACCTGATGCACCAAAATAGTGACCTGCGACCTGTTTGAGATCCGTGGGAAACAGGTACCTGACCTGCAAGTCATATACCTGCAGGTCACAGGTTACTTGTATCCAACGAGTCCTTGCAGGTACTCACAGGTATACCTACAGGTACCTGCCAGAAAACCCAAGGAAACACCAGTTAACAGTTTAATAAAAGTTTATAATATATAATAATACTACAACCCTTCATCCTCATCTCCACTACTACTGTCTTCTGTATTCTCACTACTGTCCAAATCCTTTACCTTTCTGCGTGAATTCAACCTGTTAAACATTTTCACCACCTCCTCCTCCGGTAAAAGGAGACCAACAGTTTCACTAGCGTTTGACTAGATCACAAACCATTGGTAAGGAAGGCTTGATCTCGACGGTGAAACTGTGTTGATGTGCAAACCAGAGGAGCTACAAGATGTAGATGAGATGGGTATTACTGGGACAGGAAGGAACTACCTGAGTAGAAGATAGAACAGTGAAAATGAGGAATGCGAGACTCTGAGAAGTACTCGCAATTAGACTATATTAAATAAATAATTTAACCACGATTAAACGAAGTCACGCTGTGTTTACCTAAAGCCTTGGACACAGGCTGTAGGCAAACAATACAGACGCGTCAGTGCATTTTGCATGGCTAGGACTGGCGTGGGGGTAGTTTCCGACGTGTATTCTACGTTCAAATTGATTGGTAGCGTTTTCAAAGTGATCTGATCACATCTGGGCAAAATACAGACTTTGAGCAAGAAAGAGTCAAGTTCATCAAAGCCCATTCGCATTTTAGCATTTCGGATACCTAGGACTGGCATGGGGCCGGTTTCTGACGTGGATTTCACGTCCGAATAGATTGGTGGCGTCTCCGAAGCGATATAATCACATCCGGGGGAACTAGAGTTTTGAACAAAAGAGAGTCAAGTTCATCAAAGCCCATTCGCATTTTAGCATTGCGGATAGCTAGAACTTGCGTGGGGCCTGTTTCTGACGTGAATTTTATGTCCGAATCGATTGGTGGCGTTTCCGAAGCGATATGATCACGTCCGGGCGAACTACAGACTTTTTGAACAAAAAAGAGCCAAGTTCATCAAAGCCCATTCGCATTTTAGCATTGCGGATAGCTAGGACTTGCGTGGGGCCTGTTTCTGACGTGAACTTTATGTCCAAATTGATGTTGGCATTTTCAAAGCGATCCGAGCATGTCCGGGTGAGCTATGGACTTTTTGAGCGAACATCATCTACACTTACACCTTCACTTTCAACAGTAAGGTGTACCCGTAGTCATACATAGATTGGTGTATGTACTTCCTGAATAATATAATTTATATTCAAATAATAATAGAGTCATCTTGTACTTAGTTAGGACAGGTACCTGCACAAGTACCTGTAGCACCCAAAGTCCTGACCCGCAACCTGTCAGTGACCCATGGGAAACAGGTACCTGGACCTGCGGTTCCCATGACCTGCGGGTAAATCAACGGATCAACCTGCAGGTACTCATTTAAGACTCGGACTCGTGCCAGTCTTTAGCTAGAGGCAGAACTGCCTCAGCATGCATTGTCATCCTGCCGATTTCATTGATGGTACTGTACTCACACTACTATCCCCTGAACCAGCAATGTGGCCAACTACACCACCACCACCACCACCACCACATGCTACTATCCCAATACCAGCTTCTCCTTCATGATCTGCTGGGGCTTCACGATCTGCCGGCACTCCTCAGGACCCACCCCAGTCTCCTTCTAAGTGTCAAACAGCCCAAGCCTTTTTTGGGTCTAATTTGCCTGCCCAGCGTAGAGTGAGTCAGGTGCCACCTTGTGGAAGGGCTTGGGCAGTGACTATCAGAGGTAGAGCCGCTGTGGTGGATGTGTGAGTGTTTTGTTTTCACTGGGAATTATGCTTATATTGAGGACTGCTAGTGACACTGCTGACGAGATGATACAAGAGGCCCATATACGAGGCATGGAAGCTCAAGCCATGGAGGTGGACAGTGTAAGAGAGGCTGAGGAGTTGCTAGCATGTCTTGATTTTGACACCAAAAAGACAGAAACCAGTGATGAGGATCTTTGACACGGTCTATTTACTCCATCTATCTGTATGTATTCACTATACATAAGTATACATACCTATCTATCTTACATGTTAATATGTTCATAGATTGTTAGCGGTGGCTGATGCAAATTTTCTGGGTTTATGCTGTAGTCGACTGATCTGATATTTTACATTGTGACCTCACCCTACTACCTGGAAATCTACTCAGCCATGTCTGGTCAAGGCAATACTTCCAATCCTCCTATTGAGCCTACTTCTCTTTCTACACAGCCTAATATTGCTGATGCTACACAGCCGATTATCCCTGCTCCTTCCACGCAGCCTGAACCCACTAATGTGGATGATTCTACATCGTCAGCCGAGCTGAAAAAACGTGGTCCTAAGTCTAAAATCAAGAAAGAAAATCTCGACTACCTGCAAGTGGAGAGTGAGGCGTATTTGAGCCAACCAATGAAGGTGGCACAGTGGCTTACCCAATTCTTCAAACACTACTTTGAGAAATTTCCGTGGCACAACAAGGAGATACCACAAAAGTTTCAGGTTACGGCTGAAGGGTCCGATCTTGCTCCGGGAGCTTACGAGGAGCTTGTGAGAAGTCATGATGAGCTGAGGGATGCTATGCAGGAGCTAGCACAAAAGGTATATCTATCAACAACTTTAGATGGATAATTAGTACTAATAAGATTTTTCTTCGAGCAACTCACCAGCTGGTTTCATCGACAAACCAACAGATCCAGCCAAATGAATGCAACCTTGGCGCTGCTCATGAAGAACGTATGTGATGTTGGCAGACCACCTCATCATGTCGAGCCCTATAAGCACTATATGGCTATGCCTCAATATAAGAAGGAAATTTTGAAGGCATACAACGAATGGTGGCCCGAGGCAGGACTTGAGGACTGGTTTAAGCTGTGGTTTCGTACATCAATCGCGAGGGAACTTTCTAATGCCGAGAGTGAAGCAGTTAGGGAGGAGATCACGAGAGATGCGGATGCAGAAGAGAACATGAAAGCCTACAAGGAGCTTATGAGTGCTGACAAGGTCCAAGCAAGTAAGGTTCAGGAGTTTGGCGAGCTGGCAAAGAGCATGTACGTATTATTCTTGCAGTTTTGCTTCATCAGTGTTGAGAGTAGAATTTCAGAGCACGCCAGAATCTAGCCAAGTTCCAGCTGTAGCTGTAACTACTACACATAGTATACTGATAGTACTCTGCTGGGCACAATGCGTAGTATGTAGAGGCTTATCTGTACCTATATTATGGTATGATACTATGCATAGTGAGTCACTGTTCCACTCCATACCATGCATAGTATATCACATTTTATTTTTGCATATCATACATAGTAAGCCACTGTGCCAGCCCCATACCATGCATAGTATACTCATATTTTATTTTATTGCATACCATGCGTAGTAAGCCACTGTGCCCCTTAGAGGGCAGGTTTTTCTCACGCCTCAAAATTTGATGGGAGGTGCAGGCCGTCGGTAGGGCCCAGAATCTGCAAATCAAATAGGGGTAGTAGGTGTGGCTGGCTCAGAAAATGCAAAATAAATTCCCAGAGCCGGCAATGAAAAGTGATATGAGCATATAAGGGGGTGTGTTTTGGGTCGCTGAATCCAAATATGCAATCAGATTTACAATATCTGCAGTGGTTATAGAGATATGGCCAAAATACTGTCCAAAATACAGCAAAAGAGCAGGATGGGTACTGGCCATTGCATCCAATCAGCTCTGATCATCATGTAACTTGGTAGGATACTGCTTTTAGATTCTCTAAACGTGGGAATAACATTTATTTTATTATATAATCAATGCCTGGTGAGATATCCTCAATTTACTCACAAAAAAGTGAAAAATTTGGGATGAGCCTCTAATATAATTATAGATATGTTTACTAGGGTATTTTGTGTGCCTGAATCTGGATATCTACTTGGATAAGCTCTATATTCTGTGGTTCTGGTGATATTGAATACTTACCCCTAAATATAGGTACCTGTGGCACCCACAAATATGCAACTTAAAAATTTGTTTGAGTGGGTGGATAAATGTTCGTTACTACTCTCAACCAGTATATAAAGTCATATTCTCCATATCTTCAAGATACAAGACCCTATTTCCAATTTATTCTCCAAAAATTGCCACAAAAGCGAAAAAGAGGAATGGCCATGGACAGGGCATGGTATGGCATCCAATATGATCATGGATATGCCTACTAAGGTAACTTTGGTTGTGGAATCCTAATATCCACTTGGATTGGCTCTATAGGCTCTGGCTACTCTGCTATTCAAGACTTACCCCCAAACATGGGTACCTGTGGCACCTGCAAATATGTACCTTATAAAATGGGTTGAGTGGGTTTAAAAGTGTTTAATGATGTCCCAAACAGTAATATGAAGTCATATCTCTTATATCTCCAAGTTCCAAGACTCTATTCTCAATTTATTACTCACAAAGCGAAAATAGTACCTTCTGGAACCATATACATGGGCATATCTCATTCCAGAGGTTATCACAGGCACTCATATTATGTATTTCATCTTTTAGTATCACTTAAAAGATAATAAGCCACCAAAAATATCTAGCAGATGTTCTAGGTACATGCACCAGCTTAAAGTCAAACTGAGTTGCTGTTATGACGTGACCAGAACGCGACGCGTCAAAACATGAACCATGTGACCACGAACGGTCATCGGAGGAGGAGCCCGAACTGCCTCGTAAAGAGGGAACCAACGCAACGGCTGGCAAGAGTATACCTTGCCAAATACGGATAACGGGAGGTGATTCAAAGAAGCACCATTCGTCCCACGAACCCGAAGAGGACTGAATAGTAAAGTCAGCAGGTATCAAAGTGTAAGAATGAGTCAACGGATATCAACCGGGAAGCGAGGAGGAGTCGAAATGAGTCGAGAAGGAATATGGAACCAGTAGGGAGTGACGGAGAGCCGTTGAAGAGTCAGGATGAGTCAGGAGGAGGCCATCTGAGTCAAAGGGACTCAGAAGGCAGTGCGTGTTGAAGGGACCCGTAGATACCAATTCAAATCTTGCATGTATAAAAGCTAGCTGGGGATTCGAGGATCCCCAGTCTGCTATTTTGTATTGTACGTACCTAAATATACTTAGTAGACTATTATAACCGTGCCTTAAGGTTGCCGTCGATCTACTCGACTGCATAAGCTCATTTCCCATACTACTAATCACTTGATACATTTGCCTAACGGCTGCCGTCGGATTCACGACTGCATATCAATTGATTCCTTTACCCGCAACATCAAGAACTTTTCTCTAAGTACTACAAATTACCTGGTATTCACCTTACCAAGTTCAACCTTAAGTACTTAAAGCCCCTATTCGTGTGTAGATCCATTAGACTGCCTAGCGGTTACTTGTACTTAGTATACTTACTTGGTACTTGTTATTTGAATAAAGCTACGTACTACAACTCTTTGTACGTATCCTAACATAATAGCAGACTCCAAACCATTCACCAGCAATGGCTACGCACGTACAAACCAAAGAGGAACGCACTCGCACGACTAATGCAAACCCCAATACCCCCGAGACTCGGAATCCTCCCTTCCACACTCATACCCCAGGAGTCGGATGGACAGATACTCCCACAAGGTCATCACACCAACCGTATGGAACATGGACAACGCCGGGCCAAGCATTGGGAACGGCTCCCGTATCCTTAGGAGCCACCCGCATTCGTACTTTAACCACCACAAGTACTGAGAGCGGCGAGAGGTCTACACATCGACCTCTTAGTGAATCCGGTTTCCCTTTGTTCAAAAGGACCAGGAGGACTCACCGTGTTCAGCCAGCTGTTGAACCCCATCAAGACCCAGTTATTCGCCACCTCAATTTCCAGGTCAACCCAGACATTGAAGAATTAACCTTGGATGCTCAGATATGAAACGCCCGACGAGGGTCTGGATCTATGACCTCTAGCCTTCCGGCCCCGATCCGAATTCCTCCAACAATTGCCGAAGAAATCTGTCAGATGGAAGGGGAAGGAGACAGATCATACTTTCAGGAACCTACAGTGGAACCGGCACTGCAAGGGATCCATCAAGTAATAGTACCTGAGGATCACTCAATTAGAATTGTTAAAGAAGGAGATTCGAGAGGGGAAGAGACCCACTCGAGAGCAGAAGGGATGGTTCTAGGGGAAGATGGGGTAAACGCTCAATCGCAAGAAGAAGAGGGGGGAATCACTTCGAATATTGTCCCCGCACCAGTAACACCTACATGACTAGACCCTTTAGTGCATACTCCTGCCATGGGCAACAATTACCCAAGTAGAGCTGTTGAAATCCAGTCAAACGATTCTCAAGCGATCCCAGTTCCACCTACACCAATCATCTTACCAATGACACAAGTCCCACAGCCTCACCATGCTTCTACACCTTTAAGACTCGATCAATGGCCCTATACGCAACAATACGAATCTGCAATGGGGAGTGCCCTATCAACCAAGGATCGACTCCCACATACAAGATGAACCACGGCTTCGTTTATTGGAAGAACTGCATTTAGACCACCCAGCATGTGGAGTCACGCTTCCGCGAGAACTGGTAGGGAAATCATGGAAAACTTACCAGCTGTCCTGTTAGGACCAACTCCTCCAAATGCGACACCACCACAATATACCCGAGCTCTAGATATTTTAGAAGATGTGGCCACAAGGAGCCATCGGTTCACAAGGAGTATAGGAGTTGTAGGGACTACGGGATGGGGCAATGACGAGGCAATCCAGTATATCAGGCAATTAGTAGCAGATGAAGGAACTAGCACTGGAGGCAAATCCCTGTAAATCATCTGCCATAAAGAGGTATTACAGTGACCTTACAACAAGTCATTCAATAAGTAATCTACCTTGTATTACAGAGGTATTACAGAGAGAAGAATTTTCCAGATCAATGCTGTAAGACTGCTGTAAGACAAGTTGTATTACAGGGAGATTTCAGAGGCCAAATCCCTGTATATCCGGTGTCCTACATAGGGATTGCAGCAAACTTACACCAAGCCATTCAACAAGTATTCTGCCTTGGATTACAGAAGTATTACAGAGAGAAGAAATTTTGGGAGCAATGCTGTAAGACTGCTGTAAGACAAGTTGGATTACAGGGAAATTTCAGAGTGACATGGTGTCACAGTAATACATTAGGTAATACAGCCAAGAAATACAGAAGTATTTCAGTGTGACAAAAGTGCGCAGGTGGCATCCAGAGTGCGTGCAGGTTGCGTCCAGAGTGCGTGCAGGTTGCGTCCAGAGTGCGTGCAGGTTGCGTCCAGAGTGCACGCAGGTTGCGTCCAGGGTGTGTGCAGGTTGCGTCCAGAGTGCGCGCAGGTTGCGTCCAGGGTGCACGCAGGTTGCGCCCAGAGTGCGTGCAGGTTGCGTCCAGGGTGTGCGCAACCTGCGCGCACTCTGGACGCAACCTCCACGCACCCTGGACGCAACCTGTGCACCCCCTGGACGCAACCTGCACACACTCTGGACGCAACCTGCACGCACTCTGGGCGCAACCTGCACGCACTCTGGACGCAACCTGCGCACACTCTGGGCGCAACCTGCGTGCACCCTGGACGCAACCTGTGCGCACCCTGGATGCAACCTGCGCACACTCTGGACACAACCTGCATGCACCCTGGACGCAACCTGCGCGCACTCTGGACGCAACCTGCGCGCACTCTGGACGCACCCTGCGCGCACTCTGGACGCACCCTGGACGCAACCTGCACGCCCCCTGGACGCAACCTGCGCGCACTCTGGACGCAACCTGCGCACACTCTGGGCGCACCCTGGACGCAACCTGCGCGCACTCTGGATGCAACCTGCGCGCAACCTGTGCGCACTCTGGGCGCAACCTGCACGCACTCTGGACGCAACCTGCGCACACTCTGGACGCAACCTGCGTGCACTCTGGATGCAACCTGCACGCACCCTGGGCGCAACCTGTGCGCACCCTGGACGCAACCTGCGAGCACTCTGGACGCAACCTGCGCGCACTCTGGGCGCAACCTGCGCACACTCTGGGCGCAACCTGCGCGCACCCTGGACGCAACCTGCACGCAATCTGGGCGCAACCTGCGCGCACCCTGGGCGCAACCTGCGTGCACTCTGGGCGCAACCTGCGCGCACCCTGGGCGCAACCTGCGTGCACTCTGGGTGCAACCTGCGCGCAATCTGGGCGCAACCTGCGCGCACTCTGGACGCAACCTGCACGCACCCTGGACGCAACCTGCGCGCACTCTGGACGCAACCTGCACGCACTCTAGACGCAACCTGCGCGCACTCTGGACGCAACCTGTGCGCACTCTGGACGCAACCTGCACGCACCCTGGACGCAACCTGCGCGCACTCTGGACGCAACCTGCGCGCACCCTGGACGCAACCTGCACGCACCCTGGACGCAACCTGCGCGCAATCTGGGCGCAACCTGCGCGCACTCTGGATGCAACCTGCCCGCACTCTGGACGCAACCTGCACGCACCCTGGACGCAACCTGCGCGCACTCTGGACGCAACCTGCGTGCACTCTGGACACAACCTGCACGCACTCTGGATGCAACCTGCGCGCACCCTGGACGCAATCTGTGTGCACTCTGGACACAACCTGCGCGCACCCTGGACGCAACCTGCGCACACCCTGGACGCAACCTGCGTGCACTCTGGACGCAACCTGCGCGCACCCTGG
The DNA here is from genome assembly GCA_013368315.1 of Tetrapyrgos nigripes. Lineage (NCBI taxonomy): Eukaryota > Fungi > Basidiomycota > Agaricomycetes > Agaricales > Campanellaceae > Tetrapyrgos > Tetrapyrgos nigripes. The sequence goes on along the minus strand of JAACJM010000296.1, from coordinate 24,965 downwards.
GCGCAACCTGCATGCACTCTGGGTGCAACCTGCACGTGCGCACTCTGGATGCAACCTGCGCGCACTCTGGATGCAACCTGCACGCACTCTGGGTGCAACCTGCACGCACCCTGGACGCAGCCTGCGTGCACTCTGGACTCAACCTGCGTGCACTCTAGACGCAACCTGCCCGCACTCTGGACGCAACCTGCACGCACCCTGGATGCAACCTGCGCGCACTCTGGGCGCAACCTGCGTGCACCCTGGACGCAACCTGCCCGCACTCTGGACGCAACCTGCACGCACCCTGGACGCAACCTGCGCGCACTCTGGACGCACCCTGGACGCAACCTGCGTGCACTCTGGACACAACCTGCACGCACCCTGGATGCAACCTGCGCGCACTCTGGACGCAACCTGCACGCACTCTGGACGCAACCTGCGCGCACTCTGGACGCAACCTGCGTGCACCCTGGACGCAACCTGCCCGCACTCTGGACGCCACCTGCGCACTTTTGTCACACTGAAATACTTCTGTATTTCTTGGCTGTATTACCTAATGTATTACTGTGACACCATGTCACTCTGAAATTTCCCTGTAATCCAACTTGTCTTACAGCAGTCTTACACGGTCAAATGATCATACGGATATACTTAGACTATTTATATTGTTATACTACTTTGATTAATGATATATACTTGAGAGTCAAGCGAGATATGTTCGCACACTCTTACCCCCCACTTTGTGACTCTCACTAAGACTATTTGCTAAGATAACCTAAGTCTAATAGGTTATGGGCCCCGCCTAGCTTGCTATAACTCCGATAAACACTTGTTCTACTCTGCTTTACTCTCTACTCGTACTCTGTTCCTGGACTAGTATATGACTAGTCGACAAACTCGATCTCAAGGATCAGCCCCAGATATCCCACTTCCTACTACCAGTCGCCACTCTAGTGCACACCCCTCTGGTACCCAAACTCCTACTCCGCCTGTATCATCTACTTCACAAGCACAACCACTTGATCCTCTCTTCCAAAACCCTCTTCCATTCCCACTTGATCCCATTATGTCTGATGCTGGCGAAAATACTAGGACTGATGTCCGGGATACTGTCCCTACTCCACCATCATCTCCTCCATCTACCTCTACTTCGTCGGTTGCATTATCTGTGCCCGAAAACACAAACCCCAACTACGTGATGCCGCTCAGCGACATCAACAAAGCTTTTGATTCCCTGACAGTTCTTACTGGCAGTGAGAATTGGAAGATGTGGTACTTCCGCGTTAATAACGCTATACGGGTGATTCGTCACCAACACTTTAAAAGTTCCAGGTTACATCCTGGTAATACTGTCAAACTAGCCTGTTTTAATGCTATTACAGGCAAGATTGATGATAAAATCATGATCCACTACATCGAAGAGTCAGATGCGATAGAGCTTATCAATAAGCTCAAACAACGTTTCGACCCTTCATCCACAGTTCAAGAGTCTAACGAGCTGTGGAAACTCTTCAACTTACGTAAACCAGTCTGGGAGTTTGATAAGCTCCTCGATGAAGCTCAGGATCTGTGGGCTTCTATCAAGAAGAGAGACATAGATGTCTCAGATCAAGTCTTTTACTCAGCTCTAGTGGGGATTATTCCTCCACACTATCACTTTGTTCGCAGTTCTTACAAAGCAACTGTGGATGCAGCTGCAGCTACATGGGATGCCACTACTGCAGCTGAAGGGGAGAAACCCGTATACAGAGCTGTTGACCTCATTGCGCGGCTAAAGAAGGAATTCACTAACTATCGTTTGAGCAATGCTCGAACGTATCCTTTGAAGAAGTCCGACAAGAAGTCCGGTAGCACTAGTCAAGGCGGTGCTCAACGATCGGACAAGTCAAAAGGGGAACGCACTAACGCTGTAGCACCGTTCCAGAAGCCTTCTGATGTCAAAAAGGATTGGAAGTGCTTCAACTGCAACAAGATGGGTCATACGACCCAGACGTGCCCAGAACCGTGGACTGAAAAGTCCAAAGAAGCTATGAAGAAGAAAGGGATTACTAAACAATCCAACAAAGGCAAGACCAAGGAGAATGCATCAGTTGCCATCTCCATGCCTGCACCTTCTTCTTCTCAAATTGCGACTATGTCAACTTCGCAATCGGACTGGGTACAGTCGATTTCTTCGGGCGACGTTGAGATGGAAGACTCAGAGACTCCGGTGAGTCATCATATTTCCCTACCTGCTTTTACCGCGATCTCTGACCAAGATCATACGCATATTATTGATTCTGGTGCTACTATACACTGTACACCGTATCTTAACTTATTTTTTAACGTTCATACTACGCCTGCCATAACTTTAACTGTTGCCAATTCAGAGCATCTAGATCTTCGATTAGCAGGCGATATGCGGGTAGAAGTGAGGAAGGACAATAGTGAGTCTTCATCGATCACTCTTAAAAATGTATACTATAACTCAAAACTTCCGTTTACTTTAATCAGTATTTCACAAAAAGCGGACTATACTTTTACTTTTCATGATCATTTATGTATAATACGGAATGACAAGGACAATTTCATTGGCATTATACACGAGAGCGCCAAACTTTACTCCATCACAACTAAAAAATTGAGTGATAACGTTGCTACTTTAAGTTTATACGAACTTCACAAACAAATTGGTCATATGAGTTATACAAATCTAAAAACATTACTAAAAACAGATAAATCTATTATTACAATCATTATTGATGATTGGACAGAAACTCAATGCGAAGACTGCATCATCAATAATATACATAGACTTTCTGTTCCGAAACAACGTACTTCAGAATTAGCAGAAAACTTCGGAGACCATTTTCATATTGATATATTTGGTCCATTACGAACTGCCTCTATTGAAGGCTACAAATACTGGTTAACCATCGTCGACGACTGTACGCGTTGGTTAATATTATCTCCACTTAAAACAAAAGACGAAGCTTATACCCAATGGGTTACATTTACTACTGAACTATTTACACAATATGGTATCAAAGTTAAAATTCTACAATCAGATAACGATGCCGTATTTACTTCGGGTGCATTCAAAAACTACTTGAAAGCACAAGGTACAATTGCATGTTATACAGTTCATGACACGCCTCAGCAAAATGGAGTTGCTGAAAACATACATCAACATATCATGAATGGTATTTGTGTTAATCTGCATACTGGAAAACTACCTAATTGTTTATGGTGGCATGCAGGACTTTATACTATGTACATACTTAATAGATCTCCGAAAACTGCATTGAAAATGCAAACTCCCTATTTTAAATGTTACGGTGTTAACGCAAACTTAGACAATCTACATAGCTTTGGTACACCTTGCATTGTATATGACGAAGCAAGAACTAGTAAACTAACTCCTAAAGGAAACCGTGGAGTTTGGTTAGGCTTTGACGATCATTCAAAAGGCCATTATGTCTACTTTGGTACTAAAGTGAATGTAGAACGCAACTTGCAATTCTTAACGTCCAAATCACAAGTTGAAGGGGAGTTACAAAACAAAAATCAAGAACCATTAGAAACTACAGAAGAAAATACAAATGAAACTCCAACTTCTCAGGAACACGAACCTGAACCAATGGATGTCGACGAAGACGAAACTAAACAACCTGATGGCCCAAGACGATCAAAAAGGATCCAAGAAGCCAGAGGTTTACTTTACAATGAAGTTGAACAAAACATTGCTTTCTTCTTAACAGAATTCAATGTTTACTACGCTGATAACGTTGGCGATCCAATTTCATTCAAGGATGTACTCAATCATCCACAACGTGATGCATGGTTTGATTCCATGAAAGCTGAGATAGAATCTCTAGAAAGTCTAGGAACCTGGGAATACGTCAAACCTCCTGCTGATGCGAATATCATTGGTTCCAGATTTGTCTACAAAACTAAGTACGAACTTGGCAAACAGACCAAATTGAAATCTAGACTAGTAGCACAAGGCTTTAGTCAACAAGAAGGCATTGATTACTACACAAATGATATCTTTGCCCCTGTAGCACGCATGAGCAGTACACGTTTTATACTTGCTCTTGCAGCTTCATTAGACTATGAAACTACTCAGATTGATATTAAATCTGCCTATCTTTACGGAAACGTTACTGACGAGGAAACATTATACCTTCGTCCACCTCCGGGTAATTTACTACCTAACTTACCTGAAGGCTACGTACTTAAACTCAGAAAGACTCTATATGGGTTGAAACAAGCTGGTCGTCGATGGTATGAAAAATTATGCAATATTCTCATAAAGTTACTAGGACTTAAGAAGTCTACTTACGATAATGCGGTATTCTACCGATATCATGAGAATAAACTCATTTTAATACTATCTTGTCACGTCGATGACATTACTTTATGTACTATCAACAAAGCTACTGCACAAGCTTTTGTTACTGCACTTAGTGGTCACATCCAAGTCACTGACGGTGGAGAAATCCACTGGATTCTCGGTATGGAAATTCAACGAGATAGGAATAATCATACTATTAAACTCCGTCAGAAACATTACATTGAGAATATTCTCAAACGATACAATTTTGACCAATTACATACATGCTGTACACCTATGCTACCCGGGCAAAGTCTTAGCCCTAGACCTGGGAGTGAACCGCAACGGGACGCCGCTGCTATTAAGCACTATATGTCACTAGTCGGTGGTTTACCATATGTCGCTGACTGTACTAGGCCAGACATTGCATATTGTACTGGTCAACTAGCAAGATACCCTAATGATCCAGGTGAAGAGCATTACGCTGCAGCTAAACAATGCTATCTTTATCTAAAAGGAACTTGCGATTACTGGCTCAACCTAGGGAGCCCTACTATTACTTCTACTTATGGATTTGCCGACTCTGATGGTATGTCCACATATGGCAATAAACCAATCATGGGCTATACATTCAAATTTGCTGAATCGCTTATTTCGTGGTCAAGTAAGCGAGGCACACTGGTAACTTTATCAGTTACTGAGGCTGAACTTTGCGCACTCGCACATGCCTCACAAGAAGCTATTTATTTGAAAGATTTTATAGAAGAAATTCTAAATGCCGAACAGGAGCCAGTACTTATCAACTCAGATAGTGCATCTACTTTGGCAATTATACGTGCTCCTGAAGAACAACATACTCAGAGAACTAAGCATTTCAATATCCATAAAAACTTTCTTACTGATCGGATACATCAACGATACATACGAGTTAAACATGTGTCAACTAATGATCAACTTGCGGATATACTTACAAAAGCTCTTTCCACTGATAAGATCAAGTGTTTCTCCCGATTACTAGGGATATCCACTTGAAGGGGAGTGTTGGAATTAAATGATAATGATCAAGTTACTAAGCTATTATGCATACGGCATCAATTAGGTACTGCGGACATATGGTCAAATGATCATACGGATATACTTAGACTATTTATATTGTTATACTACTTTGATTAATGATATATACTTGAGAGTCAAGCGAGATACGTTTGCACGCTCTTACCCCCCACTTTGTGACTCTCACTAAGACTATTCGCTAAGATAACCTAAGTCTAATAAGTCAGCTGTGCAAAAATTAATCAACCTAAACAGTACTTACCACCCATTTGCTGCCAGTTGTTGGACTCGCGTTCGATTTTAGCCATAAGCCTGAAGGAATAACAACCCAGTCCATGAGTAAGGAACCAAACGATAGAGAAGAATACTCACTGAAGGTGTTCTTGAGCCCCCTTTTTAACTTCTTCATTCAAGGACTGTATAAGAATCTCCTTCGCCTTGACCTCGGTAACAAGGTTCTGCACCCGATTACCAAGACGAACGAGAGAGTCCAATGAAGGAGCAAGACTGTAAAAAAGTGGATAAAAAATCAGTACAGGCAAAGAGGACAAGTAACAAGGGTCAAAACTACTATGAAGCACTCACTTTTGACGCTGAACATTAACATCGACAACCTCGCGATGGGAACCAGGGTGACCGACAGACGAAGACGAGATAGGAGAAGGGCAGGGAGTAGGAGGAATGGCAAGAGAGGAAGGATCCATTGCATAGAGGGAATGTCGAAAGGGGGGAATGAGAAAATATCCAAGAACTTGACCAGCTTTTATACCTAAATGAAGGATGGGCCTAGGGTCTTAGAACTTTGTGATTTGGGAGAGGGCGTGAACTCGAAGAAATTTTTCAAGTCAACGAAGACTCAGCCACCACTCCAGCATCAGTTACCAAATTTCGAAGCAAAAAATTTTCACTCAATCCAGACCAGGGCGCATCTCTCACGATGTCAGTATTGCCAGCAACATTTCCACTGACATTAACTCTCAGAAGGCTTACCCACAAGGTAGTTCATGCCTTCGAGGGCTCAGGCATAAAAAACGGGGGTACTGTTATGACGCGACCAGAACGCGACGCGTCAAAACATGAACCATGTGACCACGAACAGTCATCGGAGGAGGAGCCCGAACTGCCTCGTAAAGAGGGAACCAACGCAACGGCTGGCAAGAGTATACCTTGCCAAATACGGATAACGGGAGGTGATTCAAAGAAGCACCATTCGTCCCACAAACCTGAAGAGGACCGAATAGTAAAGTCAGCAGGTATCAAAGCGTAAGAATGAGTCAACGGATATCAACTGGGAAGCGAGGAGGAGTCGAAATGAGTCGAGAAGGAATACGGAACCAGTAGGGAGTGACGGAGAGCCGTTGAAGAGTCAGGACGAGTCAGGAGGAGGCCATCTGAGTCAAAGGGACTCAGAAGGCAGTGCGTGTTGAAGGGACCCGTAGATACCAATTCAAATCTTGCATGTATAAAAGCTAGCTGGGGATTCGAGGATCCCCAGTCTGCTATTTTGTATCGTACGTACCTAAATATACTTGGTAGACTATTATAACCGTGCCTTAAGGTTGCCGTCGATCTACTCGACTGCATAAGCTCATTTCCCATACTACTAATCACTTGATACATTTACCTAACGGCTGCCATCGGATTCACGACTGCATATCAATTGATTCCTTTACCCGCAACATCAAGAACTTTTCTCTAAGTACTACAAATTACCTGGTATTCACCTTACCGAGTTCAACCTTAAGTACTTAAAGCCCCTATTTGTGTGTAGATCCATTAGACTGCCTAGCGGTTACTCGTACTTAGTATACTTACTTGGTACTTGTTATTTGAATAAAGCTACGTACTACAACTCTTTGTACGTATCCTAACAGTTGCACATAATGGTACTTATAGCACTTAAGGCTATGTCTGAGCATGTCTTTGAGTGACAATCTCCAAACTGTCAGTAACACGAGGATTATGGCTTAGAATGGTGGAATGGTAGTCAGAATGCCAGTCCCATAGCCAAAAGATGGGTATATGTGCCAATGAAGGTGGAAATATGGGCTATCTTTGCTGTCTGGGGAACAAATTGAGAATAGAGTCTTTGAACTTGGAGATATAAGCGATATGACTTCATATTACTGTTTTAGACATCATTCAACACTTTTAAACCCACTCAACCTATTTTACAAGGTACATATTTGCAGGTGCCACAGGTACCCATGTTTGGGGGTAAGTCTTGAATAGCAGAGTAGCCAGAGCTTATAGAGCCAATCCAAGTGGATATTAGGATTCCACAACCAAAGTTACCTTAGTAGGCATATCCATGATCATATTGGATGCCATACCATGCCCTGTCCATGGCCATTCCTCTTTTTCGCTTTTTGTGGCGTTTTTTGAAGAATAAATTGGAAATAGGGTCTTGTATCTTAAAGATATGGAGAATATAACTTTATATACTGGTTGAGAGTAGTAACGAACATTTATCCACCCACTCAAACAAATTTTTAAGTTGCATATTTGTGGGTGCCACAGGTACCTATATTTAGGGGTAAGTATTCAATATCACCAAAACCACAGAATATAGAGCTTATCCAAGTAGATATCCAGATTCAGGCACACAAAATACCCTAGTAAACATATCTATAATTATATTAGAGGCTCATCCCAAATTTTTCACTTTTTTGTGAGTAAATTGAGGATATCTCACCAGGCATTGATTATATAATAAAATAAATGTTATTCCCACGTTTAGAGAATCTAAAAGCAGTATCCTACCAAGTTACATGATGATCAGAGCTGATTGGATGCAATGGCCAGTACCCATCCTGCTCTTTTGCTGTATTTTGGACAGTATTTTGGCCATATCTCTATAACCACTGCAGATATTGTAAATCTGATTGCATATTTGGATTCAGCGACCCAAAACACACCCCCTTATATGCTCATATCACTTTTCATTGCCGGCTCTGGGAATTTATTTTGCATTTTCTGAGCCAGCCACAGCTACTACCCCTATTTGATTTGCAGATTCTGGGCCCTACCGACGGCCTGCACCTCCCATCAAATTTTGAGGCGTGAGAAAAACCTGCCCTCTAAGGGGCACAGTGGCTTACTACGCATGGTATGCAATAAAATAAAATATGAGTATACTATGCATGGTATGGGGCTGGCACAGTGGCTTACTATGTATGATATGCAAAAATAAAATGTGATATACTATGCATGGTATGGAGTGGAACAGTGACTCACTATGCATAGTATCATACCATAATATAGGTACAGATAAGCCTCTACATACTACGCATTGTGCCCAGCAGAGTACTATCAGTATACTATGTGTAGTAGTTACAGCTACAGCTGACCAGAGTTACCTCCTTCACAATCATCACTACTGATGCCGCTACCGAAGTCCAATACAATTGTTGATGGCCCAGCCTCCCCCTCCGATGTCATACCCATTGACCAGGAAGGATCTCGACATGACTCTGCTGTCATGTTAACTGACAAGTCAACAGACTCGACAGGAGCCATGGATGAGACAGACAATGGGCAGGAAATGATCACAATGGAGGGTCTAGACCTGGATACTGCGCCTGCATGATTGAGAATGGCTTGTGAAACGTTTGTTGGAAATGAGGTCCTTGCGAAAGACAAACTGTGGGTTGACTTGCTGAAGGAATGTATATCTCTGGAGAGGGCATATCAGTTTGAAAACCCGAACGGAACAAAGGCATTCTTACCATGTCCAGCTCGTCCTTCCTTGGTTCAGTGGTGGAGCAAGAACCACAAGTCGATTCCATCATCGCCACCAGAGGAAATGCCTGATGTAGAAGAGTTTTCACATGAGTGGTGTGCCTGATGTAGAAGAGTTTTCACGTGAGTGGTGGCAGTGGTGGTCAGCTGTAAACCCAGATTGGTGGGAACACGATGTAAATGGCCGTATTGTTGGGGTCCAAGAGGAGGATTCTGGAGAGAGCTGGGAAGGTATGAAAAGACTAGGGCAGTGTGGTATGCTAATGGTGGTCTTGTGCCTGTTCTACTGGAGCATGAAGAGCAATGACATCAGGGAAATGCTCAGAGGCAACTTCATGCAATAAGAGCATAATCAAGGCAGGAAATCACATGAGAATGCATAATTATGCACATTATCACAAATTATGAACCTCATGCAAGTCCCTTCCTAGGATCCAAAATTTATACCATTCTATGCATAAAGTATACAGTTTCATGCAGTAAAATATATGCTTATATTCGTTGATTGCAGTCCAATATTCCCTTTGATTCACAACATTCCACACAGCAAGAACAATATGAAGGCGAAGAAGTGATAAATTGATGAGCAGTGGCTAATACAACAATATCTATGTATGGACTACACAGGTCTAGTGACAGACTACAGTTTACAATACACCTACAGTTGCATGTAACGGAAACCTGTACAAGCAGTGCTGTTAGCTGAAGGATAGCATGCGAATGGTGATGCAGACATACCAAGGAGTTTGTGACAAATCAGATGCCGTCAGTGTATCGATCACTGCTGAAGTATGACTTACAACTGGGGAGGACATACCTGTGTGTCTGCGATGAGCCAAACACTGGTGGGACCTTGTAAAACCATCCTATCAGCTGGCATCAAACAAAACCTGCAGTTCAGCTAGCATTGAAATTCAAAGAGGACACAAACATACTTGATTAATGATGGCTCAAGGACCATATGAAGAGCTTCAAGGGGTGAGGATTCAGATAGTACCACTAGGGTGAACTTGGCAAGACAGTGAGTTAATCTCAACGAAGGGAAGGCGACAGTGCAGCGACATACAACTAAGGAACTTCGAGTATATGCTGTATTCTGTAGACAAACGAGTACAAGTATTAGCATTGATCCATAGATAAAGGGTAAGGCGCAAGACGCACCTGGAATAAGTCATTACAAGCATGAGCTTAGAGTGCTGCACAATTGCACCGGAGAAGATACAATGGTCAACAGGCGGTAAAAAGGAAGCATAGTACTTACCTTAAAGCAGAAACATCCAATGACCCTACTGTGAAACAGGCGGAGAGTGATCAGGGAGGAGAGTCTCGAACTTGTGACAAGCGAGTGGATTAGAAAGAAAGTCAACATGTCAGGTGACCGTTTGTTGACATGCTTTAGCAGTAACTGTACAGTTCTTCAGCGGAGTTTCAATTATTCTATTTGGAAGAAGTCCTGGCTTCTTGTTCAGGTTAGGGTTAAATTACTTCACAATCTTGACGCTATCCAGTGCGGCTGTCCTCTGTCTGTCCCACTGTCGTCTGTCTGGGGAGGAGTTTATTACCTATGTGCATGTGTTCACTACGCATTCTTGTTCACTCAACTGCTTTGCTGTTGCTTTTTAGTTGCTGGGTACTACATTTGTTGTACTAGGCTCAGACCTTTTTTTTTTATATGCCCTCTGAGTACATAGTACCTTTGCCCTACAGCCTCGGTTTTTACCTCTATTATCTCAGTTGACACGAGCTTAGGCTATGTACAATTCTACTACTTGGATACTACTTCAATTTCGTTCATCACACCACACTTCATCGATTTTTGATCGTGACTTCTTTATTAGACAACATTGTGCATGTCTTATCAAACAGAGTACATGAGGATGCAATAAGTGCATGGTTGTACAATAGAATACAGAAAGGATGCAACGTGTTGTATGGGTTATACATAATTATGCATTTTCATTCCCAAAATGCATGATTAGGCTACTTTTGCATGAAGTTGCCTCTGAGCATTTTCCTGATGGACGAGAGCGAGAGGGTTGAGTGGAAGAAGGGTGCGAAGGATGTACTGTGGGTTCTTCAGTGCATGAATAAACGATTTAGGTGTGTTTTGAACCTGTCTGCGTTGAGGAAAAGAAGCTACCCAGAAACTTGGTGCAAAACAGACAGGTGCACTGGATATTGAGAAAGAGCGCACATAGAAATTGAAGACAGAAACACATTTGGCATGCCTTAAGAAATCTTGCTTACCAAATTTGGACTGCTCAGCTTCAAACTTTACTGGTCTAAACACATTCGAACGCGTTCGGATGCGTCCACCAATTCTGATGGCTTATTGGATCATGAAGCGAACCTGTGGTCCAGTTCTCAGGATTTCTGAACTTTGAGTCGGACTTCAGGTTCAGTCCAGTGAAGTTCAGTCCGGACCAAAATCCAGGACTGAACTTTCCATGCCCTAACAGCGATTAGCTAATTTCGAAGATTCAGAATCAAGAAACCAGTGTATGACAGCCCTCCAAATATTCTTGTGCAACTCGCAAGGGGTATTAGGCCAAACTGGGGATCGCTCCCCCGAAGAGATGAGATTGAGAGGCGAAAAAGATGTGGGAACAGGGTACATCACGTAGTAACTATCTAGTGACCAATTTACGGTAACACCAATGTCGTCGACATATAAGTATGATAGGTTGAAATGTGGTGATAATTTTAATACTAAGTGTCCTGTAGGTAGCTCTACCAGCAGGATCTCGACATTGGGCAGTTTTTCGACAATGGCGTGGTAGATGTTTGCATTTTGTGCATCTCTAGACTCTACGCCATGAGTCGTGCAGCCCCTATCCACAATATTTCCCATTTACTTTCTCACGCGTCTCCAAGTTGAGTTGGTGACCAACCGCCATCCTTCTGGTGAATTTTCTCCAGCTTCATTGGGTTATTTTGCCACCTCACCTTACCAATGCTGAGCTGGGGATGATTATTCTCACTTATTAATCAACTTGACTCACAATAGTAGTATATAGCTGTGGAACTACATACTTGTACTTTCAAAGCCTATTTATTTTGCTCACGTACCTACCTTGTAGCTCAAAAAGAGTCCCTAGACCTTAGATTTACCTTTGAAATAGGCATAGGATCCTTCAAGAGCTAAATATGAAAATCTCGTATTTTTATCCAAACGCTTTCATTGTGATTTCGCCGACTATGCCAACTGTGGCTGAACGGTGTAGCAACTTGTTATTAAAGTCTGCGATCAAAACGTCATATCGCACACAGGTCCTTTCGACGGCAAGTCGCGTTGCTTTCCGTATTTTGAGCTTGCAAAACCATTTTTAGACTGTGTTATGCTTACCTGCTAAGTCTGCGACGTGAGACCAGGTCAGAATTGTCAGATTGTTGTAAAGCCTGAGCTAAGGCACTTCCCCACGGCACCAAAAACCTTTGCTTCAACCAAAACGAGGGTGTTCTGGCCGCCAAAAGTGAAGTCAAGGTTCTCGGGGACCATTAAGTGTACCTCACATATCCATAGTAGAGTAACAAAGCGGAAAAAAAAACAAGGATATTCACCCGTAAAAACGTTTAACAAGATGACCGCTCCGGCGGCTAAAAAAGACGCGGCCCTAGCATGGAACATTTACATCATCGACAGTGTGCCTACGGGATATTATACTCTAATTTACCATCAATTTAACTTAGATCTCCAACCACCACAACATGCCATTCCTACACCTCAGCTTACTCTAAGATAGCAATAGTCATTAGTGACAGCACAGATAATAATGACAACGGCCTCACTCTCTAATTGAAGTCAAGCAAACCTTACACCTGACCAAGAGGACCTGATGATTCACTACTTCAAGCCTTGACTTTCACGTAACAGACTTTCACAATAGTGCATAACATTAGTCTGATACTCGGCAAAATTCGCATTTGCCGTGAAAACCACTCTCACGCAATCTGACATACGCTATGGCAATTGAAAATACGCATTTTGTCCGACAACTGGTTCCATACCAGCGGCTATACTCTCTATCTATATCTATATATCTATCTATATATATCTATATATCTATATCTATATCTATATAGAATGCGACTACCCGTGTGAGGATTTCGGCGGCTAATTAACCGAGTAAGGCACAAAGTCACGTGATCTGCATAACCTTCCGACGGAAACAACTGCCACCACTGACGGCCGCGCTTACTGCCGGTAATAAGCCCCTGTCCGTCTGTTTTCCCAGGCAAACTTCACTACCTATGTTCCACAGCATATATGCTACATACCTCAATGAATATAGCAAAAAGGTCCCTGTAGAATATATGAAGATGTAAATAGCTCAAAAAAACCTTAGATTCTACCATACTGAGGTCAACTATTAGTAAATTGTAAGAAAGCATACTTTCCTCAGGTGACTAATGATGGAGGAAGATTTGGAGGTGTGAGTGGGAGGATGTGGGTAGATATGGGGGTGGGGGTGGCTGATAGTATCCTTGCACATCCTCAACACTAATGCACAGAATTTTTCAAATTTTAATGACTATGAAGGACAGTACAGAGTATATTTACTTCATGTATTTTGAGCAGACTGAAACTAAACCAACGTAGGCTTGAACCAAGTTCTCAAAAACTAATGCTTATAATACCCATGTATATACCCTTTTTCAAGGTGTGCAGTGCTGAGTGAGGGAAGTCCAGAGCTTAATAATAAAAAAGAGTGAGGGCTGAAGCGCTGAAGGTCCGAGTGGATTATAACCTGAGTTAGTTAGAATGAGAAGATGGGGCTGCAACGTTACTAATGGCCATACCCTTTTTTGAGGTGTGCAGTGCCAAGTGAGTCCTCATAATAAGTAACCCTGTATATACCCCTATTATTGAGAACGAGGCGCCAGCCGAGTGAGCGGGCTCCAGGGGCGCAGCCCCGGCGAGCTGTGAATCCGTGCTGTAGGCAGGTGCGAGCGATAGCGAGTCATCGTGCCGAAGGCACGGGTTCACAGCTCGTACGAAATAACTAGACTAATCAGACGCTTATTTATCCCGGGTTACTCGGTAATATGAGGTGTGTATGGGAAGAGGGGTATCGGATAAGGCGTTTTTGAATGTCAATCAATTCATTCGACTTGCGAAACAAGCCGCCGGTATGGCCTCATTTTGTCGTAGTAAGGATCGAGAAGTTTTAGGATAGACCGCCCATACCCATACGTTTCTGATTTTCCTGATGGAAAAAAGAGAAACAATAAATGGATGTATGGAAGAGGGCTCCGCTTGCTCGAATCGCGCCGCGTTTTTGAATGACTCTCAATTCATTCGACTTATGAAACAAGCCGCCGGATACGGACGAAAGCTTGACGCCAAGTAAAGCAAATAAACATTACAATGAATTGTATCACTGCAGCATAGGAACAGTATCGTACGTAGGGAATTCCAGACCCAAATTCGGTGAGACGCGGAGAAGACAAAAATATCCGCCCGACGGAAAACTGAACTGATAGACGAGTGTTGTAAGGCTGATACATCACATATCAGTACAATGCTTGTCTTTCAGTTCACTTTTCCGTCGAGCGGATATTTTTGTCTCTTTGACGTGTGAATAGAGCCGCAACCTCAAATGTGACGACTTGATCCTCGTACTTAAGTGAATATAACCCCCACCCCTCATTCCAACACCGTGACCTTTTCCAAACATGAATCAACGAGAGCGGCGTGTCTGGTCAGCTCAGGAAGACCAACTTCTATGCCAAGCAGTTGAGCTAGGTACGTCACAGCATGTATACTTCACTGCAAATCACTCAACTGCAGCTTACCATTCGATGTAGAAGAGCCTGGAAACTCCCAGCCATCGAAGTGGCACATCATCTCAAAACATGTACCTAACCGTACGAACAAAGACTGTAGAAAACGGTGGTTTGCTAAGATGGCCGCCGATATCGTGAAGGGTGGGTGGTCTCAGGAAGAAGATGAATGCTTGATCAAAGCCATCGAGAAATACGGAACTAAGTATGTCATCTCAGATTTAGCCGAGTACTTGATCTTAATGGATGTCTGCAGATGGTCAATGGTTTCATCGATGGTGAAAACTCGTAATAGCGATCGTAAGCGTCTCTCAGTAGTTTCTCTGCTGCGTCTGGAACTGATTGATTTTTTTTACCATCGCAGAGTGCGCTAAACGCTGGACAGATACTTTGAACCCAAGTATTGATCGCACAAGCTGGACACTTGAAGAGGTCTGTACCGCTATACGATCCGTCTCACTGTACTCTTACCGAGAGACTTGCAAATTCTGTAGGATGCATTGCTGTTGAAAGCCGTTCAGGAACAGGGAAATGTTTGGACTAAAATAGTCAAAACATACTTTCCTGGAAGGACAGGACTGGCCGCAAAGAATCGGTACGCATGGAACTCTTTTTGTAGTGTTTTTTTGGGACAACTCTCATGATGTGATAGGTATAACAGTATCATTCGTTTCACTACCGATTCTCGTGTGGCTCGGCGAAAGACATCCTCCACTCGGAAGCCTCGCCGTATCTCGGACCCTCCTTCTACTCTTTCAGAAAGTGTAGCATCTCCGTCGACAAGCGAGTCATCATTGTTTCCTGACGAGCCTTCACCAACTCCGTCAGGCATCTCCACACCCAGCCCGCTCAGTCCATGCGAACTTTCACCTGACCTGAACTCACTGTGGCCACCCTCGAATGACGTGGCAACAGAAAAGCCCGCACAAGAACAGCTATTCCCTTCCTTACAGAACGAACAGTACGGGATCGTCCAGTCTCAGAGTTCTGTTCTTCCCCAATTTGATCCGAGTGCAGTCAGTTTTGCAACGTCGTCTACCTGTAATTTTCTTTCCCAAGATTGGGTGTCCGACGCTTCTCCGCTTCAAGATCCCTTTTTTCCCAACACACCATATTCTCACGACTTCGTTGACTCCATGCTACAAAACTCCGGATCTGAATGGCAGAATCATGGAAATTTGACAGCAATGTCAGGCCATGTTGATTCAGGCACATACATGAATAGCGAATTCCCCAGTACAGATCAGAACGCGCTACTTTCCCTTCTCCCTCCCAATCTGAAGGATTCTGTCGACGGGATGACGACGATAGTCCATTCACCAACATCGTTGTGCCAGCCCCAGTCATTCGACGGCCAGATTAGGGCCAGTATGCATAGCCTACTTTCAGACGCCAAGGGAGCTTTAGGACCTCGACACAAACAGGATCAGTCGCATGTTTTGGCATCTCTCCTAAATAGGATGGAGAATGAAAGTGGTAGAACCGTAAGTTGAGGTTCCTCATATCATGCTGCACTATACTGATTCTCCTTTCCCGTAGCCCATTTGTATTATCCTCATGTAACTCATCAGACACCGGCGTCACTAGAATCCCTGAAGAGGTGTGGATAGATAAATAGCACTGTTACATTTTTAGGACCTTTAGACACATTTGTAGATGAATGTATACTTCCTCAACGTATCTCCAACTTACATTCAAGTTCCACGAATGTAACGACTCTTTTCTGAGGCCAGTATCCGTCTTGTATAGACAATGTATAGAAGTTACACCTCCACGGTAAGCTAGGGCTCCTAGCGGATCGGATGATCCGGCGCCATCCGAGCGATTGCTGCTTCGGATTCGGATGCGGATGGTGCTCCTCCTCCTCCTCCATCCGACGGATAGCATCTAGGGCTCCTGGCGGATCGGATTTGACTCGGATGCGGATGCATCCGCTCGGATTTGGCGAGTCAAACATCCTAATCCGCATCTGCGGATAGCATCCGACAATCCGCCGGCTTAATCCGCGGATGGTAGCCACCCATGCTGTGTCGCAATACTGAGTCTTTTTCTACATTTTTTTTTGATCCTTTTAATGTAATTTTGTCTATTACTATGCTTCGGTGTACTGTACTTACAATAATTACTGGATTTCTCAAATACAGAGTCTTTTGGCGTGCAAACAATAGAGGTTCTCACGGCAACTAGACCATTGTTGGTGTCCGTATTTGGACCATATCCTGTTGTTCTAAAGCACATGTTGCTTTCGGAGATACAAAAATCAAGAATGACATGTATAGTACCTTGGGGACTGACCTAAATAAGGTAACAACAGCCGTTGGACAAGACCTTCCCACGCCATTAATCCATCCGCAGATAATCCTCGGATTGGTCGGATGGTATCTGTCGGATATTGAGCTCTCAGAGAGGCCATCCGCCATCCGAATCCGAGTGGTTATCGCTCGGATTGTCGGATGCCATCCGATCCGCCAGGAGCCCTAATAGCATCCGACCAATCCGACGGTAATCTGCGGATGGAAAGCCAAGGGGTGTCCGGGAATGCGGACCAGCACACTCCGGAGGTCGGTCGGTCGAGTGGTCGAGGCCGCTAAAAAATTTTGGTGACTCAAAAATTTTCGAGGCTTTGAGGAGGAAATATGTGCAATTTTGAGTATTCTCAATGTTATAGTGATTTCTGAGACCCATATAACTTGCAAAACAGCTGTCAAAAGCGCGAAATAGCATAGGTGTCATATTACTGACTCTTGACTGAAGCCCGATGCATCGGGCTGACTTATTACTCTCTTCTGATTGGTGGAAAATTTCTACAATACCAATTGACATATATGCGTCGTGCTCTAGTTTCTTTCAAGCACATTGGAAGCATGATTAACTTGGACGAAGAACTCCCTGACCTTAACACTGTGAGTCCAAGCGTAACCTCTGTCAATTATATCACTCATACTTATTACATACTGTATACTATAGATTCCCATTGTCAATGGACATGCGAACTGTCCCTGTATAATGGTTCCCCAGGGATGGTGCTGTGAGGGTTTTACAAGAGGTGGCAGTACTAGTGACCAAGGGGTCTCCAAAATGATATGACCAGACCAGATGTTCCTTTTTGGTCATAAGGTCCAGCTTGACCCCCCCTCCCCTCTCCTTCCCAAAAATGGTAAGTGATAAGATAAATATGGCTTACAAATCATGAAATCAGATCAATTTTTCCTCCTGGCTACCTCATAGGCCCTCTGCTAACCTACAGATGCTGTGGATTAGTGATATATTCTGTGTGACACCTATCATATTGAGGTAGCAAATCATTTTCTGACAATGTTTGTGATGTGGCACCAGTGGTGACATCACTGATCGTGGGAATTACATACCATTTAAAGGTGAGATTTCATTGTTACACATGGCTTTTATGGGTCCTGAGTATGTTTTGTGCACTTTCAGATCCAAATGGCTTCATAAAGTATGTCTATACACCCTTCATGTGATGGTGTATCTTTTGGTCATAAGGTCTCTCCAGACCCCCCCTCCCCCCCAAGGTCTGGTCTCAGGTAGACCAACTGAAGACCCCTTGCTAGTGACTGCAATCTGATGCATGGCTGCTTAGTCATATGACCCCACCTTCCATATATGGCAGGAGCGCTCGGTCAGTCGAGCCTCAGAGACCATTAAAAAATTTTTAGGCATCGTGTAATAAAATAAAATTTCTGACCCCCCTTGTGGAAAGCCCAACACTGGAAGTTTCAGAAATACTATATAGTACTATTACCGAGTAGAGAAATACACAAAAATAAATAACGGCCACAACCAGTAGTATGTGTGGCTTCAACAGACAGCATTAATCCTTCATAACGCTGACTGGTTTGGCACTCTGATATTGAAGGCGCGGTGTCGGGTCTGATCTGTATGTCATGTGATCGTAGATATACTATATAAGGGAAGCAGAACTCATCCGGTGATCATCTGTCGGATGCGGATTGGGATTTGCAGACCACCCATTCGAGCAGATGGCATCCGAATCCGACACAATCTGATCTGATAGGAGCCCTATGGTAAGCCACTTTTCTTCTGTCAAATGCGCCAACTTGTGAGCATGATTGCGATTGTAAGCAATGGCGTCTCCTCGATAGATGACAAAGTGGAGGTAATTTTTGGAGATAGATAGATAGATGGAACACACAGCAGGTCCTCTAAAGAACGGCCGGTGACAGTGAAGTTATGAGGCCTCTTAAAGGCCGAGTTAACTTATGTCGACCTCGAAAATTTTACCACGACCTCAAACTCCCACCCCTTTTCGTTGCCACAGCCAATCTTTGCCCTTCCCGACAACCAGAATGTCCAGACTCGGTCAGGACCAGATCCAAGGACCGTGACCATTGACGTCGATAACCACGACGTCATGCCGGCATGTCAAATCGGTCTGCTTAACACCCTTCTTGAAGTTCTTCCCTCCCACTTCCACCAATGTTTGAATTCCCTCCCTTCTGCAACCTCCATTTGGAATACTTCCCATTAACTTAAAATCATGGGATAGGGATGTCTTTTCGGATCTATTACTAGGATTGGCATCGAAGAAGGTAAGATTACGGTGGTGTATTATAACCTTCCTTCCTTTACACATCGTCCTGATTTAACCGATAGCATTGCAAGTACAATAAGTATACAAAGCCTTACCAGTGACTTATTCATATCCTGGATCTTCGCACTTTGCGACTAAAATATCCTCTTCAGTGTCCTTCTTTCAACATCTGTCTGTGATTGATATCATTCTTCCACCTCTGCAGAGCCTACAGCAGTCTTGTGTCCCACTTGATCTTGCCAAAAATGGCATCAGCACAGGCATCATTACTCGTAGAACTCAAGCTGCGTTGACGTGATCTCTTCGAGTCCCTTTTATACCTACTACAATACATTTTAGAATGTTCTACTTCTACAACTATGTATGAGTAAGTATCTACGAGTATGAGTAAGATAGCTACAAGAGGTGAGTAAGATATTACTGAGCGCTTGAAGAGTTAGTCATGGAATAGTGTCAAAGACACCAGGAAGTTCAACACAGTTTACCTGCATAACCTGAGAAATTAGACTACATGAAAGGGCCTTGTAACTTGCCACGCGAAGCGATGGCCCTTTGCCCCAGTGAAGGGGAGTTTGTGGCGTGGGATTTGTAGTACACACACATATGCAAATTCTTGTACAAATGAAGGTGGGGGATGGCCGCTAGTGGCAAGGGCCGAACCTTTATTAGGCTATCATTAAACATGAAATTTGTATGCTACGGACCAACAGTGAACAATAAACGACGAACCCCAAGCCAGATTCCTGCACATATCTCTACAATCAGCAATATTAGAAGCATTACCGTTAATGATTGTAGAATCCGTTAATCACAGCAAGCTTTGCATTGAATGACATTGGATGACATTGTAGAAGATTACCAACCACAAAACATAAACAACAAGTGAGTTTGAATTCGACGTGTCAGGCCGCTTTGTAGAAGATGAGATATTTCCCGAGTTTATGAAAGCCAATAGTCATCAGAGCACACCTCTTCGGAATTGTTCCCATCATTCCAACGCCATAAAGAAATAGAGTCAGCCACAAACGACCGAGGAATTTGGGATTATTGCATGTTGGGAGGGGAAATGAACCAGATGGAAACTTGACAAATGATTGACCGTTCTTGAGCCTAGTGCATCAATCTTCCGCATCTTGTAAGTGGTGTTGATATGATCAGCTTCAAAAATGGTGGATGATGCCATACCTAAAGGTAAGACATTCTTGTTAAGTTGTTCAGAGTTAGCTTGCTGCATGCATGAGAACTCAGAAACCTTCACAACGGCCAGGTCTGGTGCAGATAACACAGTAACAACACTTGATACCGGTATAGGAATTCTATGTTCAGGCATTCAGAAGCATTGTGAGCTCATATCTTCCTGAGACTAAGCAGGATTGTTGAGCTATAGAGATGTCGCAGGTAAGACAAGCACAAACTTGAGGGGACAAGGTAACTTGAAAGCAGGTGCAGTAGAGTAGTTGAAGAAGTTTGAGGAATGAGACCAAGAGACCCAGGCACTGAAAATGTTTGAAGGATGGAGAATAGCAAGAGAATAGCACAAGAAAAAGTGAGAAAAAATGAAGCAGAGGTAGAGGTTGGGCTAAAAGACGAGACGAGCTTTGACAATTTGTTGCGTCACTGAGTCAGAATTCGCTAAAAGCTGAAATTCCAAAAGGTTCGGACAAGGATATATTGAAGTAGACACTTCTATATATGGTACTGTGAGAATGGGACTAATGAAGCAGCAAATACTCAGCGTAGGGTGACCAGTCAGTAGAGCTCACCAAATAGAGTGCTGAGTAGAAAGCTAGTTACGAGGCCTTTAGGCTGAGTTAACTTAGGTTGACCTCGAAAATTTTTCCATGGGTTCAGTCTCCCACTCCTAGGCCGGTCTCTACCCTTCCCGACAACCGAAAAGTCTAGACTCGGTCTGGACCGGGTCCAAGGACCGTTGACGTTGAAGACCATGACGTCATGCTGCAGATGATGCCATTAACGCTCTCTCTCAGAAACGAAGTGGGCGTAGTTCTTCTCGTCTTCCCTTTTTCATCAATTTTCATTGTAATTGGAGTTTTTGATGGGTTTCATGGTTTGGTTGGGCTCTGGTTGTCTGGTTAGAGATGGCCTGTGATAGAGTTAGGAAAAGGATGATTAGCGTGCATGATAAATTAGAATGAGATAGAAAAAATAGTAATCGGGTTTGCCAGCTTTGCTGGACGTGGATTGTTCCTCCCTATTCATTTATTCCTTCATATGCCCATCATCCTTTCTATTTCTGTTTAGTGACGCGTCTATGGATTTGGGAGAGATCGGAAGGTATGCGAAGATCACTACGGTATACCAGAAGCTGAGTTTGGAGGGACAGATTCAGTATGTTGCCTATTCCTTAGTAGCGATGACCTTTTTTGGTCATATTATCTTAGGCCTCGTAATTTGCCATGCGAAGCAATGGCATCTTTCCCCAGTAAAGCTTAGATACGAGTTGCTTGTAGAGCAGATAGAACTGGATATTGTTCTGTAGTATCTACAACTTTACAGAGAGCTTTTATACTAGATAAAGAGCATGTAATTACTAATATCTACATTGTCCATAGACATACCTAGAGACTAAGAGGATATTGCCATTGACCATATTGCTATCTACAGAGATATCACTACATAGTAGAAGATAAGAGTAATGTCCAGAGAATGTCCTGGAGGACCAGCATACTTATAGCTATGTAGAAGTTTCATAATAACTTCTTCATATAGAATCATAGTTACTATACATGGAAGGTATATATTTCAACAGGGACAACTCCAACTTCCTGTAAGAGCCAAACCTAGAGGTTCAGCAATAACTTCTATTCAACTAATGGAACACGAGCTGCCGCCTCGTTCTCGATAATAGGTGTATATATACTGGACTACTTATTATGAGGACTCACTTGGCACTGCACACCTCAAAAAAGGGTATGGCAAGGGTATCACCATTAGTAACGTTGCAGCCCCATCTTCTTGTTCTAACCAACTCAGGTTATAATCCACTCGGACCTTCAGCCTTTGCTCTTTTTTATTATTAAGCTCTGGACTTCCCTCACTGGGCACTGCACACCTTGAAAAAGGGTATATACATGGTTATTATAAGCATTAGTTTTTGAGAACTTGGTTCAAGCCTACATTGGTTTAGTTTCAGTCCTCTCAAAACACATGAAGTAAATATACTCTGTACTGTCCTTCATGTCATTAAAATTTGAAAAATTCTGTGCATTAGTGTTGAGGGTGTTATGTGCCAAAGCCAGGCCAGACTTACTGAGATTATACTATCCCTGCCACTATTTCACATTTTTATCATACATATGCTGTACATTACATACTTACCATTTGTCATGATGTCTATAATTGGTACTATTTATTTCTTCTTATCTCCGTATCCTCGGATCTTTACACCGTATGACTCCTGTTCCACATGCTACACACCGGACCTTTCATTTCTCTGATATAGCTTTGATACAGCTCCTTGATAGCTTCCCTTACAGCTTTCTTTACAGCTTTCCTTACAGCCTCCCTTACAGCTTTACTTTTACATATATAAACCCTGTCCTGACACCTGGTCGTTGTTGGGACCAGGTGTGTATTTCCCTTTTCATTACTTCTTTCACCTTTACTGATGGACACTGTAGTTCCAGTACTTACTGCTGTCTGTTAGGTATTTAATATATTCTTCATTGTTGGGACCAGTTCCAGTACTTAATGCTGTCTGTTAGGTATTTAATACATTCTTCGTCATTGGGACCAGTTCCAGTACTTACTGCTGTCTGTTAGTTGAGTCGAGCCTGTAGCTCCTCGTTATTGCTATCTAAGTGCTCACCTCTTTGTGACATTAGGTTGAGATCCCTTACTGCACCAGTGGCCTCCATATAGGTCATCCTTGCAGGTGTTACTGTCACCACATCTGGACAATACGCCGCACCATCCTCAATCTCTGATTCATCTGTCTCTGCATCTTCTCCACTGTCTCCAACACCACTGCTCTGTATAGATTGGCTACACAGTTTTGACTTATCAGATCAGAAGCACATCAGCTTTGATATCGACAGCTACCTTGAAGACAGAGAAGAACTCTACAACAACTGCCAGCAACAGCCTTGTCCCCATGCTCATCACTCCATCCCCCAGGTCCACTACTACTTCTGGGAAGGAGAAAACAGTATAATCCTACCCAGCAATCCAGCCCTACTCCACTCCCACTTCCTACACCTTGCCTTCAGCCACCTGCCATTCTCTGCCCCTGAGTTCAGTACTTCTACTGTTCCGTCACCAGATCTCACTCACACTCCACTTCCGCTATCTGTTTCACCTTCTGCTATACCAACAGCCTGTCCCAGTCCTACACTCACATCCAATCCATCCCCTCTTCCTGTGTCACCAGCCCCACTCAGTCCTGTTGCCTCCCTAATCACTGACATCAACATGTCCTCTGCTGCCCTTGAAAACCTCCTTCAGGCTCTGGTCAACAACCAGAACCAGCTGCAACAGGCAATCACCAATTTGGTCAATAGGCCTACCCACGAGTCCTCAGACAAAACTCCCAAACCTGCCCCATTCAAAGGTGAGCCAGTCAAACTCGACTCATTCATATCTCTCTTCATTCTCTGGGCCAGAGAACAGAAACAGCTCAAACTTGACAATGGGAAACTCAACCCATGGAAGTGCATTGCAGAAGCACTCCTTATGATGGAAGGACCTGCTGCAGAATGGGCTGCAGAATATGCTTGTCATATCAGCAGAGTCTGAGCAGACGAAGCCAAGGGAACTGGGACAACTTCACCCACACACTAAAGGTTTGGTTTGGGGTAGCAAACAAGTAGCAGCTGGCCAAGAACAAGCTTGAGGTGTTGAAGCAGGGAGAAAAAAACAGTCGTGGAGTTCTCTCAGATTTTCAAAATGTGGGCAGAGAAGACTGGGTTCTCAGATCAGGACCTCCAGTACAAGTTCTAGAAGCACCTTCATAAGGACCCATTGTTCCCATTAGCAAATGTGGAGCTAGGACAGAAGGAGGCCCCCAAAAACATAGACGAGCTGATCAACCAAGCACTTCATGTGGAACATACCCTAGCAGAGTTTGTAGGAAAACCAGTCACTGGCCCTACCCCATCCCTCTCCAAATTCTCCTCCACACAAGACCCTAATGCCATGGGTGTCGATGCCTCCTGTACTGAGTGTCCCCAGGGTAATGGACACACCTTCATGGACTACCAGAAGGCGATGCAGGGGCATTGCTATGGCTGCAGCTCCAAGGACCACCTGAAATAAGATGGGAACCACAGACATGACAAGTGTGACTACTGTGAGAGGGTGGGTCATCACTCTTCCATCTGTCAGGACTGATACAAGGACTGATACATGGGTCAACTCAGAGGAGGAGACTGAAGTAAGCAACATGTGGCCACCACTGGGAGTGACTCTTTTAGTCTCTTCCCTGATGATCCACCACCTTCTGCTGCTACTGTTGCTGCCTCCTCGTCCACTGAATCGCTGTCAAGGTTGTCGATACAC
>JAACJM010000295.1:0-96452 GCA_013368315.1 Tetrapyrgos nigripes | reverse complement strand
AAAACATAGATGGTGCATTTCATCCTTACCATCTAGGCAGCCTCCTCTCACTGTCTTGTGCACAAATAGTGTGCAGAGGAGGATAATGAGTGTTCCTTGTCATTGGCATGAAAGAGATGTGGGGGTCATAGCTGAACAAAAAATTAGTAGGGGTGTTCATTGTAAGATAAAGCATGAGAAAGAGAGAAAAGTGACGAACCTGGTCTATGATTGTCTAAAAGACATGTGATATGTATTCAAACTCTCGCCCTTTTGCCTGAGGGCCAAATATGTCTCCAACCAACAAGAGATGAAGAAGAAGAAAGAGAGAAGAGAGAGAAGAGAGGGGAAAAAGGAAAGCAAGCAATGAATAAGAAGACAAGAGATCAAGCCCAGTGAAAACGGACTATGCATGAATCTGCGCAAATATGAGCTTTTATGCAATCTGGCAGATCTCCATTCAGTGGAACCGGATTTTTGCAGAAAATGAGCCCTTTTTCTGCGCTTTTCTGCATTATCTGCACGAGAGAATTAGCAAAAGAAATCTTGCTTGAAATCTGCACTGTTCTGCGTATATCTGACGATTTCTGCATGAAAGAATGGTGAAAAAGTAAATGATATATTTCTGCATCTATCTGCATTAATATGCACAAAATCTGAAGCTATTCTATAGGAATCCCAATGATCCCATTGAGCTCCATCCGCCTCAAAGTCCCCTTCATCATGGGCCATACCAAAATCTAAAACAGAAGTTCCGGAAGTATCATCAGCAGAGATCCAGAGCATGCACGATGCGAAACTACGTACCATATACAGCTGCAATCCTTCTTACACGTGTATTTCGAGACCTAGGCCAAGTTTTGTGAGCTATACGCGAACGGCATATACATAGAGTAACTCACCTAATCGAAAGAGGGCGAGCGCGGGTCAAGCCATAAAGGAAGGGGTGTTAATGTAAAGAGAGCTACATAAACACGGCGTCTTTTGAAGAAAGGGTCGAAGAACGTACTGTTTGGGTTTTGCTCGCGAACGAGTCAGACAGGTTGAGGAGATGCAGCGGACATAATAACTCACCATATTCCAGACCGCCTTACGCATATACCCCATTCCTACTACGTAGACGCGTGAAAATTAGCGTGTCTGAACCGGCCTAGTGCGAAGACCTGCATGAGTGACCATGTTGTAACGCGACACTGACAGTGAATGATGATGGACGTCATTGGAATACTGAGAGGCAACGGGCGTGGCAGAAAGAGGGAGGGAGAAGGTCGAGTCGGAGTTGGGGAGGGATGGTGGTGGTACGCGACAGAGAGTCGAGCGTGTGAACTTCAACTTGCTTGCCTTGGAGTCGACTTCACCTGGTTACGACTAGCAAAGAATTTCCTCATGCGCAAATTTTAAAATGTACAAGAGAAGTCTTTTTTTTTCAGTTGATTAAAAAAGAGCGAGGGAGAAATGACGAAATTTTTGACCGATGGCGCCATAAAAAACGTCGCCGACCAAATTTGAATGAGCCTGCTGCTTCTAAGAAGTCTACATAAAACCGCAGATTCATGCAAAAATCGTCAGAATTCTGCAGATTTGTGCATAGTTGTTTTTTCACTGGGGATCAAGAGACAGAAAATACTAAACGAAAAATGAAAGAGATTAAAAGAGAAAGGAAAGCGATAAAAAAGGACAAGACGAAGAAAAAAGAGAACAAAGTGAGAGAAACTTTAGTTACCGGTCGCCAAGATATTGAGAGATAACGTCATCGTTTGGTCATGTTAATAAATACAGGGGCTGCGGATATGGGCAGGGATGAAACCGGAAACAACAGCACGGGAAGAGACGGGATGAATATGCACCGCCACACACAGAAACGGAGTGTAAAGAAACTCAGCCTCATTTCATTCGCCTCGTAATCTCGGATCTACAGCTAAACAATAGTGTTAGTAGTTGTGGGGCAACGTTAAAAAGTCGAGCGCCAATCCAACCTCTTCCGGTCGGTTCAGCCCAAACTTTTCCTGATGCCACTGATAGTACCAAAGAACGCCCTGGCAAAAGCACTTGGTTGTGATCGGCGGCGACGTTCAACAGGACGGGCTTCTATTAAGATTCCGAGCTTGGGAGACCATTCCGGCATAGCCACACAACAAACCGCGAGTTTGTTTAAGAACGAGTCCCTTAAAAGGGCCTCATAATTAAGCTTCTCGATAACGGCGTGGCTGTCAATGACGTAGTGGCTACTGCTCTTCCTTCGTTGGCTGTCAGAGTCCCATTTGTAAATAATATGTATGATATAAAAATTTTTGTAGGTTATGCTGGGATGCTTCCCAGACCCGGTGCATCTCTTGGTCCAAACCGGTAGTAAACTCCTCCTGCGCACATAACCTAGTCCTTGGTATTTCTCAGACCCTGCGGGTTCTGACCTCATTGAATGCTTCCCATCATCTGCAACGCTCCTGTCGCGGCGGGGACGAATTGAAAAAATTTCCCCGCGGCTCTCCCGTGCTGTTCCTTACTGGCAGTGATGCTACAGTTGGGGTGATGGCCACTGCCAAGCCACTTTACCCTAAGGTTCTATCACTGGGGCTCTCAGTCCGGTGATGGCTGATTCCATTCACAGCACCATATCTACATGTTGCAGACTAATCACACCTTTCCAAGCCTTCAAATTCCTCAACGTTTTCTTCCCCGCATTCTTCATCACACATGGTGATGTCGTGAGAAAGTGTGGATTGGGTTTTGTCTTTTCCTTTATGACTTGATATAGCTATAACACTCACAACACTGTTACTGTCCAACTCTTTTCTTCTTGCCTATTCTTCCTCTTTTCTTTTCTTCTCGAGTTCTTACATTGGCTGGAGCTTCCTTACTTTGGACCACTCTCGTTCTTTTGCTCCTCGATATGATGCTTATTCCTGGTTCTTTTCTAGTCTTGAGTATCCAGACTGACAATACATCTTGACACTCTTTGTGCATTTTTTTATCAGACATATGTAGTTACAGCATAATAATATGAATACTCTCAGTGCAAGTGTACTAACTATGGAAGTGAGTAATTATGACATGAAGACTGCTAATAAATTAAATTAAATACTACAGTAAAAGTCCAATTTGACTACGAAGGCAATGTTCAGGGCCCAGATTGTGTTTCAACATGACATCAGGAAACTCAAGTATGACTCATTCAAACTGCAACAGATGCATCCCTCCAGCCATGGCAATGATTTGCTGGTAAGAGTTCCATATAATCACAGCCCTGTCCTGCAGCCCCCCAAACCAACTTTAACATTGATTACAAGGCAGAATGAAATGAGTATGAGAATAAATGAATATGAGGACACTTGTTAAACAAGCAAGGCAACGAATACTATTGCGGCTCTAGAGGTATAGACAGTGAACTACCAAGTATTTATACTGTTAGCTACTGTGGCTATGCGAGTCTGTAAATATAACACAGTGGAGAAAAGCGGATACTACGATGTAATGTCTGATATCAGTTCGGAGTCAATGATGTAATAAACAATGTAAGTACAGAGTATAACAGAAAGTGGGTGGCACATATGTGGATACAAGTGGATTGTGTATACTAATGAAGTGGAGAGAAAGATGTGAGCGTTCATTGTAAGTATAGTTCAATATGAAATTCCAACAATGAGGGTGAGTTCTTTACCACTCCATTTCCACGTGTGCTATGTTGAATTGATCCCTGTTTTTCCCGATTGTATTCCTAAAACTCCCGGGCTCTCAGTTTTCGCCTGCCTTTCCACCTGACGTTCTCTGTGACGCCGTGCCAATCATTGGTGATAGTCTCTTTCCCCTGCGCCCCGCATCCTCGTCGCTCTCGGCGAGTATATACAAGTATAGTGTAAGTGCTACTAAGTAGTGTAAGTAGTGTTGAGAGTGTAACGATGTCATGTACAGCCTTTCCAGGCCTCTTCAGATTTATTATCCCAATAAGGTTATGTACCCGCACCATCGCTTGTAGTCCTATCCCGTCCTCAAGGCACTGCGCCCCCCCCCCCCCCCCCCTCGAGTCCCTTCTGAGCACACTGCCATTGAACGCGTATCATTATTTTTTCGATTCCGCTTCAAGGAGGCCAGCTTTTGCATTGCCTTCCGCCCTTGCCCGTGTAAAATTCCGGAAAAAAATACTTGCAAATCTAGATTTGCGCAAGGATGATAGTTCTATCTATCTATCTGTCCGTAAAGCTTTGAAAGAATGGACCTCTCTGAGCTTCCTCTGTCATTTATTAGGAGATATAGGGCATCAGTGACTTGTCTTCATTTATACCATTGATATACTAATTGCTTTCCTTCAGGTTTTTGCCCTGGACCAGTACTCCCTTGTTTTCTACATTTGTTTCTGAATATATTGCTAGATGTACCATCAGAAACCATTGGATCTGCTAGTATTAGGGTTGACAAATTCAATGCTGAACATTTCCTTGGAAATTCTGGAGAGATGAGTCAGTTTGCACTTGATGTTATGCTGCAAGACCACGAAATTTCATTCACTCTTCCAGCTGATATGCAGGTACAAAGTACGTGAATCATCAATTTATTATTATTCTTTATTCTTGGTTAACATAAATTCAGACCACAATCTGACTTATGGCCATTACACGGGACTTCAAGCTGAGTTGATGAGTCGGAATGGTATGTTGGAATAAATAATTTTCTCTTTTCATCATCTGCTTATCTGTCTTAGCAGGAGATTTTGGCATTTGCTTGAACGACTTCTCATTGAATACACTGTCAACCTGGTATGTGTACGTTCTGTTAACCGTAAACTAGGAGTGACTGGTATTTAGGCTGGATAACCTTGCGCAAAGTGACTTGTGGATACCACTGTAAGGGTCACGTCCCTTACTCCATATATAGAGCCTGCGACGGTATTCGCACGTACCAAATATTGTGGCCTTTTGGTCCAGTTGGAGGTTGGGTCTCATCGCAGGCTGACCTAATCCTTTACAACCACCCACACAAGAGGGACCCCATTTTTGGGGTGATTCGAGAGACACCGCATCTTTACCTGCACCATCGCAATCGCCGCCACAATGCGGAGACGGGGATACCAAGACCAATGATGCAGCCGGCGGCTGCGTATCTTATTTGTATTCCGCCAGTGATTTTCCCATTGAAACCCCTTCCGGACGTAAAGAAGTGGACGAGAAAAATATTCTAGCTGAAGGGACTCGCCGCGAGAGGAAAAAACCTGAGTAGAAGCCTATGGATGGAAGGTAATTGATTATATTGATGAGAACTATGTAGATACACTGTAAAGTTGTCTATTCCGTGCTTAAATTTCCTCAGTCTCCTTTGCGTCTATACACAGAAACAACGTTGAACCAGTCACTGCACTGCCCAAGAGGGCGTGGGAACAGGACATGAAATAACTTTGTATAGTCCTGAATCGATGCCATTGAGCAACTGGGGAAAGGTGCCATTGCTTCGCATGGCAAGATACGAGGCCCCCTTTCTGTTGAGTAGCGGCATTATTCAATCTATGATCTTGTATTCCTTGACAGATTGTACTGACATGCAGGTGTTGTAGTAGGGCTACGTGCCCTCCCCATCGAAAACCCATACTATACTCCTTTCAGATATAACCTAGATTGGTACACATTATTCCCTTTCCTGCCCCTAACTACTAAATCATTTTATTTCTGTCCGTGAACATCTTTCCTTCTCGCTTCTTTATCATTTCGTGTCTTCTTTTACTCCAGCTCATGGCTTATGTCTGGACATTAATCAACATTAATCAAGTGGCATATGCCCTGGCGTAAGTGACCCCATGTCAGTGCCATTTGGTGAAGTGGTTAGTGTGTCATTTTTCCCACTGCGAGCGCCCGAGTTCGAACCCCGGTTGTACTATTTTCTTTTTACTCCTCTTTCTGCTCCTCTTTTTGTTCTCTGCTAGCCGTAGACCCTCAGTGAGAAACACAGCATCGTTGACGAGTAATACTATATACTTTAACATCTGTTTTACTAACTCACTTTTACTATTCGATACCAGGAAGCTGACCACGTTAGCGTTTTTAAATCATATAAAATTACTGAGGGAAATTTAGATTACAAAAACTTTAGCATAGCGTAGTAGGGTTTCTTAGTAATCTGCTGATATACGAATCAGCACCGTGCAAGCTGTGGTCAAGGAGTAGCGAGGATTTTCGCGACGCGAGTCTGTTTTTGGCCAAAACTGGCTACCTGGCCACCTGCTCTGGCCCAGAATCGTGCACATGTACATGAGTTATAAAACCTGGAGGATTATATATCCTTAGCATATAGAACTATACTGAATACCTTCAGCAGTGTAACGGTACACTTGCTGTCGAGCAGTGGTCACTCTAAGGGCAGTTTTGGGCGTGGGAACGATATTTTAGGAAAACGCGTCATTTCGGGTTTTCGGACCACTCTTTAACCGGTATCTCATGAAGCAAGTACCGACCCCCCCTTCAAAGTTTGACATCCAAGTGCGCCCCACCCAGATGTATTTTTAAGGCACCCTAGACCCACCCCAATGTAGACATAAAGTCAGATAATTGCCAAATGGCCAGCTTCCTGGTACGAGATAGTACTAAAATTCATTTTTCTTCTGCGCTTCGCGCAGGACATGAAACAGCAAGGTTTCACTGATCCTGTTGATTCTTTCCACAATATCACTAAATGAAGTTGAAGTATCCTTGAGGCTGTAGAACCAAAGTAAATGACCAAATTGGACCTGGTGTCCCAGAGACAATGAGTACATAAAATTTTATCATTTGACCATTGACCAGAAGAATTTGGGCTAAATCAGCATACTGACAGGTACAAGACTAGTTCTGTTGTACCCTTTCTAATTAGCCCATTTTTTCAACTACGAGCACTGCCAAAGAGGATATTCTGAGCAAGTGAGTGTTCAAGGGGTCAAGGCTAGATCCCACCACTGCACATTACACCAATTAGCCAAACAAGCTTATAGTGTGTACTACACAGGCATTAAAATCATATATTAGGAGTATAGTACCTCAGAACACAGAGGGGTAACCCCAGGGAGCCTCACAAACGTGCGAGTCTCTGGCGGACATAAAGATTTACATAGGATTACATAGGATAGAAGCTGGCTTCTGATTGGCTGTGCCATATGTCTCAATCTGGACATATGACATGTCCAGACATGTGCCATGAGCCTTTACTCACAGGTCCAACCTCTGATCCCATTCTGACCAGTTTGTGTCCATCCCACCCTTCTCCTCCACTACCACACCTTGGGAAAGTGTGTAAGGGCTTGAGCAACCCTGTATGTGTCAGTTGAGTCTACATTTGGTGGTGTACCAATGTAAATAGGAAAGTTGAAGATAAGGGCAAGGTCTGGCTCTTCTCATACCGAATATGGCTGTCATTCTTCCTTATCCCGATGTCCTGACATCTTTACATTTTCTTCTTTATTAATTCCTTCAATTGCTTCCCATATCACTGCACTTTCACCCAGTTACATTCTCAACATTGTTACACATGCAGCAGACCAGTTACAAGGCCCTTCAGGGACTTGTTCTTATAATCTGGGGCTTCCACGTGTGGCTATGCAATTTGGATACGGCATCTGGTCTTTTTTCACCCAAAGCCAATAAGTACAGTGTTTGCTGTCATGCCATGTGTCCTTGACAGCTGCTCTTGTCCTCATCCATCATCATCCAAGCACTGATGAAGCACAACAAAATGTACCAGTCAAATAACAGCCTCATTATTGCCACACGAAGCGGTGGCCCACAAGGCCTTCATTACTGATGGGCACTGTAGTTCCAGTACTTATTGCTGTCTGTTAGGTATTTAATACATTCTTTATCATTGGGACCAGTTCCAATACTTATTGCTGTCTGTTAGTCGAGTCAAGCCTGTAGCTCCTCATTATTGCTATCTAAGCACTCACCTCTTTGTGACACCCTCATCCAAATCTCAACTTCCTCTTTAATTTTGTCCTTGACATTCAATGGCACAAGAGTCTAAAAAATGGAGTAGATGTTGTCAAAGGGTACAAAGGGTCTTGTGTTGATAATAAAGGATGTCAACAGGGGAGGGAGGGGAAGAAGAGGGGAAGAAAAAGAAAGGGGTCAGGGGGGGGTCTTCAATAGCTAGAATCCTAAGCATTGAAGCTTCAACTTGCAGAGATGGTAGATTTGATGACTTCTCACATTGGTTTTTTACTTCTTATGTTTCTGTTTTTATTGCAGGATAGGTTACTGGTTGGGCCTCCACCTTCTGATTGCTATATGCCTTACTGCAATTCAATGTTGCAGATGGATACGCATGGGCAGAGAGGGGGGTCTTGAGATTGGGGTGATTATGGTGCAAAGTGTATCTATGGTCGTGTTGACTGTACCTTTGGTGTGTTTTGTCTTTTTTTGTCTTGATTTTTCTTTGGTTTTTGTTCTTGTTCTTTCCATCAAATAATGATTATAAAGTCAAATGACAGTAGGAATTTCAGATTTGAGCTTAAATAAGTAAGTAAATGAGAGAGATAGCAGAATAATTCTGTAAATAAAAGAAACTTGTCCTTCCCACTATTCCCACTGTGCTTTATACCCCTCAATTGAAATCTCCAGATCAAACCACCACAGAATCTCCTCTACTGACTTCCTGAATATCATTCTCTCCATCTTGAGTGCCATGTCCCTGTGTGGATGTTGGTGGATCAGATTGGGATGATGGGGCAGGGGCTGCAAATTCCAGAGGTTGAGAAAGACCCTTGAGAATGGAGTCTTGTTGGTTCTTGTAGAGGTGGGAAAGGAGGATGATTACAGTGGGGTAGATTGTTTCCACGTGGGCAAAAACCAAAGCCAAGTAGGTGCTTACAGAGCCACTATAGCCTGGATTTAATGAACTAGGGATGACTAGAATCTGGGTTTCAAAATGTAATTAGTGTTCAGGTTCTAAGAATGCACAAATGATTATCTACCCAGGGAATGCAATAGATTATACCAGACTGGAATAAGAGTACCAGTATCTGCTCAACTTGACTTTTTGTATTCAAATTTCCAAGGTGAGCTTTCACAGATTGTCTGTAATTCCTGCTGGAAACTAAGAAGCCAATAGTCTACTGTCTGCTCACCAAGCCTTGTTTGCAATCAGAAAAGTTGCGGTGAGGTTGGTGAAGATGAGTGATATTGGCATTATCACTCTGATAGATTGAGCTGTGTACTGCATGGTATTAATGTAAGGCTGGGGTTCAATAAAGCAATGAAAGATATACATACAAAATTTGCGTCAAGGACAGCTTTCATGGCAAGGAACACATCATATATACTGCATCCTAAACCCAGAAATGTCAGCTCAACAAAATTAATCATCCTATATATTAAGATACAATCTTGCCTCAAGGTCCTGCTCAAGCTTACAACCCAGCTCAAGAAGACCCATTTCAAATGGTTAATTATGGTGTTCATCAGTATCAGCTAACTCAGGGCATTGCTGCACAGATTTGAGATTTGCCACCAAAATGCCAGGTCCAAGTAAAGCATGTGGAAGACCCCATCAACAGGTAAGCTTTCTTAGAAATTGTAAATATTTATGTGAAACAATTGATTATCCTTTATTTCTCTGCTATATAAGAATACTCTGGCAGGGCCATCAACTACAACTGCTGGCTCTTCTAATATCAGGAACAATGATATGCAGGTAGATGGACAGGCAAGTTTGTCTGTTCATATATTAGCCAACTTTCTTATATAAAGTATGTTAGAACTATGCAAATAGGTTTCAACATTTGCCAGCTGACCTTCACAACCAGCTTGCAAATATTCCTGCTCATCAGGTACTCTCAACTAGCAGAGGCAGAGGTCAAGCTCTGGGAACAGCTCACATTGAACCACAGGAAGACCCTCCCATACCTCCTGAACCAAGGCCTCAATATCAACCTGAGCCAGAGCCTGACAATGGCATAGATGATCCTGCTCTATTTGAGCCTCCAATCAATCCATGCCAGGAATTTGAAGAAATCCTATTATTGAAGTGGAAGATTATGACCCATATTTTAGGAGTGAATTGCCATAATCGAAGCTATTGTTGGAGATGCAGAATGGAATGCATTGACTTCTCAGATTCCCAGAGGTGGTCCAGGAAAAGACCTCAGGTGTCTGAGGGCAGATCAAGGTGCATACACTCTCTGAACTACTTAATACAAAGCTGACCCTTCTTCGCTACCTGGCTGGATGGTAGCATCATCACAACACGCGGAATTCAAAGAAGGATCCTCCAGTCCAAAGTGTGTCCCAAGTGCAAGGCCCTTCATTGGGACTGTGAGAAATTAGCAAAGTCAACCATTAATGAGCTGAAATTTGGCTCCTGTTGTCTTCACCCAAATCTCCCTGTGTCAATCATTCACATGGATATTTAATGTCTCTTTCCAAGGCCATTCTTTCCCATCCAAATCCTTCCCCAACAACTTCTGCAGAGAATACAAGATTGTCATTGGCATTGATAACCCTTCTGTATATAATTGCAAAGTAAGCCCAAGCAAACTCTCTGGAATCTCCCTAAGACTAACTGTCCTCAATCATAGAAACACCTCTACAGCTACCTCTCTTTTCAATTCATCTTCCCAACATCCATCATCATCCTCAAGTAGGAAACAGTACCCGGATCCCACAGGTAAAATTTTCTGACCCGTCCCTGTACCTGCCAAATCCTGTACCTGTCCAGACAGGTCAAGGGTTTGGACAGCACAGATGGGTTATAGGCCTGACCCATGGGATACAATGCATAACAAGTTGGTTCACCAATGTTTCACACCATAGAGTAAATGAATGAGTTAAATATTGGTATATATACACTGTGAGTGTTCTTTTTATGTGAGAAAATTGGATAATATTAGGATTGTCTACCCCACCAACAGGTCATGGGTTTGCAGTGGGCTCAGATATGCTGACCCATACCCATCAAACCTCCTTAAATATCTGTCAGTTTGCTGTTTCACCTGTTGCACATTTGGCACTGAAGCTGCAGTACCATGAATGATGAATGTTGCTCCACTGTATGCATCTATAAAGAATGGGACAACACCTGGGAATTGTGTTACCTGAATTAGCAGTTAGCCAAATTAGCACCTAAGTGAAGATTTAAACTCCACTATTTGTTTGGCTTCACCACCTGCCCGAAGGTTTTGACTTTCTGCCCTCAACACGTGATGTCCCAATGGGGCTTCAGTTGGCCATCTGAAAGCCTTCCATCTTGTTTGTTTATTTGCTCGTTCATTGATTGTTCTTTCACCACCACCACTGCCTGCAAACACCCTCCCTTCCCCTGGTTCCAGGCCTGTTCTGTTCTCTCTCTATGCCTTGCAATATCTATTACCCTTGTCTCTCTTTTTCGCTGTCAGTTTGCTTCTCTTATGTGCCATCAGTAATCTGTTTTCACTAACTTGCTCATCTTTCAGGGCTATGATGTAGTTCTTCCAGGTTCTGAGGCCCATTTTGGCCTGATGAGTTGTGTAGTGTAGGATAGTGTAGTTTAGTGTCATTTGGACGCATTCAACATGTCTTTTCAAGGTCTTTATACCAGGTTTACAGTGTATACTCCCTTAGCATGCCCAAATGTATAGTTGTGATGCTATTCCATGGTATTTAAGAGCTCGTATATCAGGCTGACTTTGCCTCACCATGGATCTGAGGCCTCTGTAGTCAAATGATGGTCACAGCTTCAACCAGAGGCCAAAAACATACTTGTAACTTATGAACAAAAGCACCTCCAGAGTAAGAACAATGGAACTCACTTGGCCTGTGGCCCATCAAAGAAGTTTGCCTTTTTGGGCCATGGGAACATCATGTGTTGAGGGTGAAAAGTGCCCAAGTCCTGCCCGATGTGTGTCACTTTCCCCTTTGTATCTGTTTGGCTTTGCCACCTGACCTATGTGCATCGCTTTTGCCTTCATAGTTGCCCCCTATATACCTCCAGTCACTCCCGGAGATTTTGCCCTCGCCACATGACAATTCTGAAGAGAACACCAAAAAGCAAGGGGGTCCAAAAAAAATTTTAAGGACCAGGGGGTCAGAAATCTTTTTAAGGCCTCAAGCTCTGGACCTACCTACCTACATGTGCTTACTAATGACATCATTTACCTAATATAGCAATTTCACATGTCTACCTGACTGCCAGCTCATCAAACTCACTGTTTCTTTGCTCTGGTACACATCTTACACACCCAGTTGTGTGTGGAAATGTCTGAGTCATCACTCATCACTTTCTGACTGTAAAATGTGTAGGTGGGCAAGGTACCAAAGTAGTACAGGTATGCCAGGCAGCCACCAGTGGAGCAGATCAGAAAAAACATTATCCTACTTCCTAGTAGCCTACTACATTGTGAGTTAGCTCAAAATACTGTTTATGTCCTTTGAAAATCTAAGAAAGCCCACCACTGGCTTTTCAGCGATGGGCTTTATTTAGAGCATCTATCAACATTTTTGACCTCAACAGCTTGCCAGATTGACCATTGTCAGGGCACTTACTGATGTCTGATGGGTCGGTCAAAAAAAAATTTAAGGGCTCTGCCAAGGAACCTACCTACATAGCCACCCCCTTGACAAAAAGGGGGTTGACAAGAAATAGGGCACACAAAATTTGTACAGCAGTGTCTTGTGCACACCATATCCCACTGAGGATGCCTATCACATGTTTTTTCATAAGTCTTCCAGGGAGAAGAGAAATGTGCATACCAAAAGCTAACAAGAGCATACCGATACCAATGCTGAAGAAGGGGAAAGAGCATATTAAGAGGGTCATCCACACCTGAGATCTGTCTGTGTACATTTCCTGCTCCTCGTGTTCAACGTTCATTCAAATTGATTGGACGCAGTAAATGGGAGAGACATGCTGTCAAGGAGCATACCTCTCGTGCATGCTCTGGCTGGACGTGGCCCAGGAAGAGAAAGATGGCAGATCCAACAATGATGCCACCCACAAGCAAGCTTATGGAACCCAAAATGCACATGTACGGTCCCCAAATTGTGTAGTTGAATATATCAGGCCAAGGAGGATCTGTTGATGAGAGGGCAGTGGCAGATGCGAGGATGATGCCAGCCTCAAAGATTGTCCAGGTCAGCACTGCATTCAATTCCTTTGATGTCAAACACTTACTGGGGCAAAGGGCCATCGCTTCGCGTGGCAAATTATGAGGCCCTTTCACGTAGTCTAACTCAGGTTATGCAGGAAAGTGAGAGAGAAGAAGGGTGTTAAGCAGACTGATTTGACACACTAGCATGACATTGTGGTTATTGACATCAACAGTCCTTGGCTCTGAGTCTGGACATTCCGATTGTCGGGAAGGGCAAAGACCGGCTGTGGCAACAAAAAGGGGTGGGAGTTTGAGGTCATGGTAAAATTTTCGATGTTGACATAAGTTAACTCAGCCTTTAAGAGGCCTCATAACCACAACAATCACTGGGGTAAGGGGCCACTGCTTCGCATGGCAAATTATGAGGCCCCTTGCAAGGGGTGACCGGGCCATGAACCTGTTACATAGGGTTGGTCGGTCGGTGTCTCAGTCTGGGTCTTAAAAAAAAAAACATATCATCTTTTTCTGCTAGAGTTTCACGGGTCCGTACCACTCCCAATCACTCAAAACTGCCTCAAAACACTTTCACTGGCTTCTGGAACTAGTCTGTGCACTGTAGACCTCAGAGTTACAGTATAAAGTAGATACACATTTGTCATGCAGTATTACAACTAAAAATCAAATACCTACTGACTCACGACGACCTGCTCCAACACCAGCTTATCCTTCTGAGTGCTGCTGCAATGGCCCCTGAGGTGAGTAGTAAGCACTGGTATCAATAAATATTGCACTCACATAGCTACAAGGCTAGCACCAGCGGCTGGCCTGTTTGCCCAGAATGTGGAACAGCGGTTAACCCTGGAGCGTTGAAGGATGTTTCAGCAATTCTAAAAACACACCAAGGGCGACGGGCTTGTCAAGAGGCTCGGAAAAAGAGGGAAGACTGGAAAGCAATGTACTATTGCTGATATGTTTGAAGGCATGAGGGTACTATACTGTGTCTTTGTGTATTTGACGAAGAACGGAGTCGAGTTTACACTTCTTGAAGGGAAAGTGGGGCGAATAATAGGTGCTATAGAAGAAAGGTGAGTGAATAAAACACTCTCATACATGATGATACTGTACACTGGTGATGCAGAGAAAGGATGACGCGTACACCTGCGCGACCGACCTTCCATATATAGTAGCTTAGTCAGCATGTCAGTCGGCTTAAAAAAATTTTGACCCAATATAACGGGTTCAAATTCCGGTCACCCCTTGGCCCCTTGCTTGAAGTATCGGATAGCAACATTAACAGCCCACTTGCTGTTGTTGTCGCTGCTGCAAGTGGAGATGGCAGGCTGTGACACAGTTTTTTTTTATTTATAAAATATCGTGGTTGTAACCTTAGAACCTCCTTTATAAAAAGCGACGGTTGAACCTTGGCCACACGTGATTAGAGCGGCTTACAAAGCGACCTGCCCTTTTCAGCTGTAGCTTATGGACCCAGCATGTTCTCTCTCAGAGAATGCCATCCTAGGCGTAGCTCGGCACCAGGCTGCCATCGGATTTTTCGGAAATTCCTGGGTTAGCTCGGGTTATTCGGAAAACGCTTGGGCTCAGGCTGTTCTGTTCGTGGGAACATTCCCGCCCTCCCTGCGCCCACCATTGCTGCTATATATTGCCCCACTACTGTATTATACCACAAATTGCATTAGTACATCAGTAAGTACTGGTACATGAGCTTAACTGAGGTTGCTGTTGGGTCTGCCAAAAGGATGCTTGTCTGGTTATTTGGAAAGCGCTTGGGCTTGGGCTAATCCGTGCGTGGGACTATTTCCACCCTCCTTGCGCGGCCGCCATTGCTGCTATATATATTGCCCTACTATTAAACAAATTACATTAGTACATCTGTAAGTAATGGTACATATGTGAAACTGAGGTTGCTGTTGGGTTTGCCAAAAGGGTGCTGTGGGCAGGGACCACGCTCTGGGAATATTTCCGCCCTGCTTGGGCAGTGGGCACCTGCCCATACATTATTGGGCCCATCAAGGGGCTATCGTCGTACCCAGCGAAAACGGATTTGGCTGCGAAGATATCAGGGTACCCTCAAGGAGAGAGAGTCTTAACTCGGATTTATCAGCGCGAGCATTGGTTCCCATGGCAATCGGGGTCGGGTCGGGCATGGTCCCTTCTTTGCTCCATGCGCCATCATTGCCTATTCTCCTAAATAGATACACATGGGTGCATCTGTGGTGTGCTGCATCCTACATAATGCCCAATGTGTTGATAGAGCCCTTTAATGTAGCATTACTTTGCTTGGATGGGCTCAGTGCCTTGAATCCCCCAATTTGTTGTGCACCTAAGTACAATTACTGATTAATTCACGGTCATGGAGAATGCTCATAAGTCGAGGAACAGTGCCATCATTCATTGGCCAGGGATTTTGGGTATCAAATGTCAATTTGCACTGGATCAGCAGCAATTGTGGCTGAAAAAGTGACCATCATTGTAAATTCTCGGGCGTGTATGATCTGTACCAGTCAATGGTAGACATATGAGTTACACATCAAATCAATTTGAGATTGCTTTCTGGCCAACAAGAAATGGCGCCAAGTTGCTGCATGTGTAGTTCGATGTTAATTCAACAATCATTCAGTATATGTCATATGATACTTTCTGACTTGAATGAACCATTTAGATCACACCCAGAGCTCCAAAATAAGAATTTTACATGTATATGGATTCAGTTTTAGGTCTTAGTGCAAAGTGTCAATATATGCAGGGGGATCTAGCAAGCGATGTATGCGTTCGAGTCTTTGGATGATTGCTTTTTTGCAGTTTTTGCATCCCAAAGTGCTTTTAAGGCTCTGCCGATTTTAGATGGCTATAATATAGTTGGATACTTTATAATTACTCTTTTCTATGTCACTCACAACATTTCTCTATTTTTTGGTGATTTTAAGACCACTACATCATACCTCTAATACAAGACGAATGTCCCCAATTGACCATTTCATGACCATTTTGGATTAACTCGCAAGTATATTGCACATCACTCAAACAATAGCGACAAGAAAAATTCATGCAGTGCTCATCCATATTTTAGACCTATCCCGAACTTCTCCGAGGTTTAAAACGCCTGTAGATACAACATGAGTCGAAGCAAAGCTCGAGATGGCGCGCTAAGCACACAGGAAACGCGTGAGAATCTACTGTTCGACGGTAATTCGACGGTAATTCGACGGTGATTCGACGACGCGTCATCATCGTTGAGCCGCCAGCGCGTCCCTTGGGCATCCCCGCTACTCTTCTGTGTCCATGAAGGACAACGATGGACAGCCACATGTGTATATAACTTCTCTCATAGAAAAAACCACCTCGTTTACAGCTACTTGGCCATACATCGCCATCAACTTTTATGGTGCGTTCTACTCCGCATCTCATACCTCTGTAACTCATACCTCCACCTGCTGGTTCCAAATTCCTTCAGAACATCTATAGCACCCTCATACCAAACAATGCTCTCTTTTCAATCAGCCCTCGCCATCCCTTGCCTGCTAAAATGGTCATGTTTGGGGAAGTAATCCTGGACAAGGGGAGTTAATGAAATGGGTGAAGGAGCACCAGATAGGGTTAACGATGGATCGAGTGGCCTTAAGACTGGTCTAGATGCAGTGATGTAATGGGTCAGGAATGAGTCAGGCAAAGCGAAGGGGAGCAGAGGAACGTCGTCCCATTTACATGCCCTAATAGGTTTGTTGGGACTCTTTAAAGGGACCTAAACACATTGTAGATGCAGGACTGCTAGGGGGAGTGGATCATCAATAGAGACTGAGGGGGATTATAGGGTTTGTGAGTGTTCTTTTCATTTCTGCTCAGTTTTGTTTCTCTCTTCCAGGTCCTTTCTTCGAGTCGCTTCCTTTTTCTTTCGCTTGGGCTTCCATACTGACTTTTTCACCTCTGATGGCCTTCCTCTCATCAGACTCATACCTGGAAAACCTGGACTATGGATGTGTGCAAGACGTAATGGTCATGGTGTGGTACATATTTTAATTCATTGTTCGTTGTTTGTTCTTCTCCCTTTCCCCTCTTTACAACTTGGCTGACTTTTCTTGAGCCAACACGCAACATCTTCCTGTGCTACACATCGATACAGTGTGGTACCAGCAAGAATATCCACCACTGCCCCTGGCCTCATCAAACTTGTGCAAGGAGGAATTTGGGATGAGACGAGAAGGTGTTTTGAGCTGGCGGAAGATAGGTTGCACAGGATAAAGATGCTAAAGGTTGTATATAGCTAGAGCCTACATACTATACACAACGAGATATATTTTTTGTGAATAAAGATATGCTACTGATCTGTATGTTCCCTGACACGCGTTACTATACGACCGCCAGATTATGTACATGCTCAATTTGGAAAGTGGCCGTCCCAAGCCGAGTTACAAACCAAAGCCGAACTGAGGAACCTTGGAGAGCTATGGACCTCGGTCCATAGTTCTCAGCCTAGGATCTAGTCAGCTAAATGTGCGTCATACCTGGTAAAAGCGAGTCGACACGCTGGCATGACATCATGGTTGTTGACGTCATTAGTCCTTGGAGTCCAGACTGAGCCTAGACACTTCGGTTGGCAGTAGATACCGGTTACGAGGCCTTTAGGCTGAGTTAGCTTAGGTCGACCTCGAAAACTTTTCCACGGGTTCAAACTCCCACCCCTATTTGTTGGCGCTCGGCAAGCGCTCATGTGGAATCACGGTCGAGACCATCATGACGTTGTTCACGGCTTCCTCGGACAAATGCATAACCAAGGCAGCGTAGGCAGCATCAGGGTGCTCCTTGTCTTCCTCCTTGCTTCCTCCCCCAATCTGAGGGCCTCGTA
This sequence comes from Tetrapyrgos nigripes, assembly GCA_013368315.1. Classification (NCBI taxonomy): domain Eukaryota; kingdom Fungi; phylum Basidiomycota; class Agaricomycetes; order Agaricales; family Campanellaceae; genus Tetrapyrgos; species Tetrapyrgos nigripes. The sequence continues at coordinate 78,600 of JAACJM010000295.1, read as the reverse complement.
GCTTGCCACGCGAAGCGATGGCACTTTACCCCAGTTAATTTATGTCGTAGCGACCTCCCAGATCTTTTCCACGGGTTCAAACTCCCACCCCTGTTCGTTGGCGCTCATTAGGCGCTCATCTGGAATCACGGTCAAGACCCATCAAAGACCCATGACGTTGTTCACGGCTTCCTCAGATCAACACGAGGCCTTTCTGTCGACAACCACAACGTCATGCAAACGTCATGCCAGCTGTCAGCGTGTCGACTCTCTCGTTTTCACTGCCAGCGTCGACAATGTCCACCGCCCTATTCCTCCACTCCTCAAGCTTGCATTCGCATCGAGTACAAACCTCGTAATTCTTGTCTTCAAATCCTCTTTTGTTGTTTTAGCTCTCTTTCTCTCAGCAGCTGCAGCGTAGTCAATATAGGAGTAAAATTTTGGCTTTATTAAACAGGCCTCGTAGCTTGCCACGCGAAGCGATGGCTTTTTACCCCAGTAATGAAAAGGAGTGGGAGATTGAAGCCGTGGTAAATTTTGCAACTCAATTCGAAAAGTCACGGGGTCTCCACCTAAGTTAAAAGTTAAAACTCGGCCTTTAAGAGGCCTCGTAATGTTACCGAGTTTGTTTTGGGCATCCGCGGCGCTGCTCTCCCATACCCCCCCATCATCATCGTAATAGTGCACGGCAATCGCTGCCCAAATGGGCTCAAGGCTCATTTGGCTGAAGGACATGAGGCAAACATCTCTGTGGGAGTTGGATACCGCTTCAGGACGTGTTGTTCGCGGTGGATTTTGCTCTTTGGACAGTCTGTTGAAGAAGTCTGAGTCTTCGGATGTACCCTCGTATTGCAGTGCTCGATAGGCAGTTTGGAGGGCAATCCTGCCTGAGAGCTGGGCTGTGAGTTCATGTTAGATGGGTGCGTTGTCGAATAGTTCCAGTTTTTGACATATATTCAGTAGTAGGAATGCATTGTCTTGCGTCAGAGAGGGAGCCTGAGTAAACCCAACCGAACTGATCAGGCGGTGCCACAAACGCCACAAAATGCAGCAATATCAATGGTCGTTTTCATTTCGAAAGAATGAAGAGTGAGGTTGTAGATTCTGGTCATCGAAGGTGACTCCTCTTCGCATTCTCACTTATCTTACACCTTGCTGACGCCTTGTGTCTCATATACTCAATCCTCAATCTTAACTGCAGTGCGGGTTTGGTACGGATGAGAAGGGAAGTGAGAGCATGTTAGTGGGAATGGTAGTGGTTTGCATAGACGCGTAGCTGTAGACTTAATCGTTTGAGGAGCCAGAGACTCGGAGGACGCAATTGACACACGTAAGTACTAGTACTACTCCCTCTCTCACCTCGAGCACACTCCCCTTCCTTCATTCCCACCAGGTCCAACCAACATACTCTTACCCTTGGCATTAATCTCACTGGTCAGAATGGTCTAGAATACTATAGGTCTAGGAACGAACAAACTTAATGGCAAACTTGTCTCCTCTTTCTGACCATGGTGTATTTCGAGTCTATTCGCTCATTCCTTACTATATTTCCAGAGTTTCAGTGAGTTATTGTTAAGCAGGCATGGTATGGTCCTGTACACTACTAAACGCAGTGGCAACTACGCAACTTACCTGGGGATAAGAGATAGCTTGTTAGGCTTGTTAGAGGCTTGTTAGAGCGATGTGGGTTAAGTATGAAACTTGTTATTTGGAGGACTATCTACGAGTCCTTATATACCTTTGAGGAGGTACAAATACATGTAAACTAATACTAGAGTAACAATAAGATTCTATTGTACTTGATAGAACAATGCTGGTTTCGTACACTATTGTCGTACTACACTTATTGTCTATATAATCTTATTGTTCTATTTATAACTACTACTATTGTTCTACATAGATGTCGTTGATGGCTGCGACTAAATGCGCCAATTCAACACTCCCCCTTGCTAAGCTGCATGGTAGTGCGCGTAAGCATAGGTAGGCGCTGTAAGCAGCCATGGAATGAAGGGATCGATGCAATTTATAGGACTTTCTTCAATTATAAAACTGAAGTCCTAATTGTTTCCTGAACTTCTCAAACTTTACTTGATCTAAAGCTTTAGTGAGTAGATCTGCAGGGTTATTGCTTCCTTCAATGAAGAATAACTTGACTGTCTCGTCGATGACTTTTTCTCGAACAAAATGATATCGAATATCAATGTGCTTGGTTTGCTTATCTGTGACAGGGTTTGATGCAATAAAAATTGATCCCTGATTGTCACCGTAAATTGGAATAGCGTGTAGAGGATATTCGATTTCACTGAGAAGAGTCTTGAACCAACATACTTGTCGACTGCAGTCACTAAGCGCCATGTATTCAGCTTCAGTCAAAGATAGGGCAACTGTTTTTGGTTGTCTAGACGTCCAGCTAAATGGTGCTTGGGCTAATTGGAGAAAGAAGCCAGTTTGAGATTTGCGAGTTCCAGGATCTGATCCCCAATCGGAGTCTGTATAGGCTGATAAGCCTTCTCCCCCTCGACCGTTGTACACAAGAGCATATTTTCTAGTGCCAACTAGATAACGGCAAATGTCTTTCGCCTTATTGTAGTGTTCTTGTGAGGGGTTTGCAGCAAATTGCACAAGTTTTGTGACAGCAAAGGAAATGTCAGGACATGTTCCTAACATTAAGTAGAGTAAGGATCCGATTATCTCCTGATAACTTTGACGAAGAGTATAATTGACAGGAGTGTCTTCTGGAAGAGGAAGAGGATGATAATTGCCAGGTAATGGGGTAGCAGAAGCTTTCGCGTTTTGCATTCCATAAGTTTCTAGGATTTTATCCAGATAAGCACACTGGTCTAAAGAGACCTTGCTGGCTTTCCTGGTAATTCTCATCCTAAGGAACTCTTTGGCATCGCCTAGATCCCTACATTCCCATCTCTTCATAAAGTTTCCTTTGAGTCGTAAGACTAAGGTTTTGTTAGCTCCACAAAATAGAGCGTCATCCACATAGACTACGGCAATAACGATAGAATTTTCAATAAGATTATTGTTTGCGTCATAGCGTTTGTGAATGAAGATTCCGGCGTCGGAAATGATTCATTTAAAACCAAGTTCCACCATGGACTTATCAAGACTTTTCCACCACGCAAGTCCTGCTTGTTTGAGTCCGTAAAGAGCACGAAGAAGCCGGACGACTTTATGCTCTTGTCCTTTTTCTTTAAAGGCTTCCGGTTGTTCCATATAGATTTCCTCATCGAGTAAGCCATATAAGTAGGCTGATCGGACATTGACACTGGACACATGCCAGCCCTTAAGTGCAGCTAAAGCGAAGATTAAGCGCACAGTCTCGAATCGAACAACAGGCAAATATATTTGATCAAAGTCTATGCCTTCGACCTGTGAAAAACCTTTTGCAACGAGTCTTGCCTTTTTCTGACCATCAGTTTTGATGTCGAAGACCCACGGTTTTTGATAACTTTCCTATCTTTAGGTCTTTCGACCAATTCATAGGTGTCGCGCTTGTGAAGAGCCTCTAGTTCTTCACGGCAAGCGACTTTCCATTCCTCTTGCTCAGCTGTAGGTAAGCGAGCAATGTCTTTGAATGTCCATTCGCGAATATTACGAACATTCGGTTGATTCCCATCATTCTTCGAAGTAACTTTCTGAATAAGCAAGTGGGAATCGATTTCTCCAGGAGCAATTGCCTGCATAAGCAAGAAATTTATAGATACTCCCCCTTCCCGGCATAGTTCTGCCATTTCTTCTGATTCAGGGCGTGCAGAGTCATCACTCCCGGTTTGCTGCTCCCCCTGGGGTGCGCTTCCGGATGCAGAACTAGGTCCGGGAACCTGTTGCTCTGCAGCTTGCTGACGTCAGTTTTCTCTCCAAGCGTCTCTCTCTGCTTTAGCTTTTGCTTCCGCTCTTTTATCAGCCGCGATTTGAGGTTCAAGATCACGTTCAACTTCTACAGGGTGTTTATCCCCGTATCATTTGGGTACGGTACCAGTACGCTCGCTTCGACGCGTTGGTTCTGTTGGTGGCCGTCTTTGTCTAGGAGCTCTGGGCTTTCGAGGTGCCTGAGGAGGTGGTGTCTCCATTGGCGGTGGTGTTACTGTTCTTCTAGGCTCAGAGTCACTATCCAGAGACAAAGGCAGTGGATCCTGTTCAGGTTCGTCGTCACGAAGCTGATCAGGTCTCTTTATGGAAGGGATGCGAGGAGGACGATGATTAAAATCTTCATCATCATCGTCTGGGATTTGTTGTGGTAGAGGAGTGTCATCGTTTTGCGACAACTTGATAGGAAGTTGTTTTGAACTACGAGATTGAGTTTTACATCGAGGAAAGAAGTCTTCCTCAAACACAGCTTGCGGGAATGTAAATTCCGCATTGTTTGTACGCATGAAAAGATTTCCACGTTCTCCTGGTGCTACACCAAGATACGTCATGAGTTCTGAGTTGGAAGCGAGTTTGTTCTTTCGAGTTTCCTCAGGTTTAAAGACATAAGCTCCACAGCCAAAAACTCGCAGATGATCAATACGCAGTTTTTCCTTTTCAAGCATTTCAAATGGAGTTATCCATTTGTGTCGTCGTAAGGGAGTACGTCAATAGACATACAATCCATGACGGACAACATATTCCCACCAAGATTCAGGTAGACATGCTAACTTCATCATTGCCAGTGTCTTATCCATTAGAGTGCGTATAAAGCGTTCCACTCAACCATTCTGTTGATGAATGTATGGTGCACTGTTAAGGATTTTAACACCCTTTTCGAGTAACATTTCTCGGTAGGTGCCTTTGATGAATTCACCACCCATATCAGACATCCACTGTTCGACTTTCGTTTTATATTGAGTTTCTACCATCACAAGGAACTGGCGAGTGGCAGTTAGTGGTTGTTTCTTATCTTTAAGAAATCATATCCAAGCATCTGAAGTGTAATCATCAAAGAAGACGATTATATACTTGTACTTGTGGTAGGATATTGTGGGGTATTCATGCAAATCTGTATGGATAATTTGGAAAGGACGAGTAGCACATCGTTCATTAGGAGGGTAAGCCTGTCTGGGAGTTTTGCCTTCAAGACAGCCTTTGCACAAAGGAAGCTCCTTCGGAATAATGAATTCAGGAGTGCCAAGGGTGTGTTGTCGGACATGTTTTAGAACATCACGAGAGGGATGCCCTATACGACGATGTAAAGTCTCATAGTTAATAAGATAAACCAAAAGATTGGCTTTAGAAGCGACAATTTTCGATTTGTGTGGAAGATAGTATAGCGTTTCTTCCGGTATACGCTTTGAGAAAGTCAAGAATGTTGTATTTCTCGAAATGGTGATATGATCGGAGTTACCGCGCATAAACATATTGTCATTTAAGAATTGACCGACAGATAAGAGTCGTTGATTTAGATCGGGAATATAATAGACCAGATATAATTTCATAACTCCTTTACATTGAGAGATCAGGACTGTTCCGGATGCACGAATGTTTGTGAATCCATTGGCAGTTTTCACTGGAATTGGTTTTATATAACTCAATTCAACAAAGTCATTGATGTCGAACGTAAAATGCGCTGATGCTCCAGAATCAAGTAACCATCCATCACCGAAGTGGATTTTGACAGTATCAGATCTCTTTTTCTTACACTTCTGGCATAATGAAAACAAAGTGCCACAGGCACATAAATATTTATTGTTGCTGCCAGGGCTAGTGTACAGATCATTATAAATAAAAGGGGTTGTTAAACCCAGAGGAGCGGTATGTAATAAATATATACATGAAGAGCCTGCTTCCATATTACGAGCTGCTGGAAAAAGTGCATCAGTACTTTTATTCATAAGATCTGAATTGAGATCTGACCTGAGATAACCGTTGTCCATGCCGGAGACTTCAGAGTCTAAGGACCAGCCATAATTATTTGCGGCATTGACGGTAACCATGGCGGGGGTAGAAGGTCGTGGACTTGGAATCCTGTCTGACCAGGTGGCCTCTACGGGTGATGTAGGAAGACTCATCCTGCCGAGCGATGGTGGAGTCGACATGTACTCGAGGTCGCTGGTTTCAGATAGGCTCGGAGACATGCTCCGGAGTTCTGGCATTGAACTCGGAGTTGGAGCCCTGGAGGGTAATTCCATCCCTCCTAGTCCGATTGTTGCGTCTCGCTGCCAATCGATCAGCTCGTCGTACCTTCCATCCTCGTTTTGGAGATGAGGAGTCAGCCATTCCCATCCCGTTGAAGTCGTTCCAGGTGTTGGGCTTGCAACACGGCTGGACGGTAAGGATTGAGTGGTCATGCCATTGGGATGTGCAGGAAGTGAGCCACTTTGCATCTCGCTGCGGACTGCAGCAATGCGTTGGGCCAGTGAAAGAGTGCCCGTTGGGGCAATGGTGTTCAGTGCTGCTCGGAGTGGTTCCCCATAGATGTGTAGGGAATCCTCGGGATTCTGGAACCTCTCCCCAAGGTGAATTCCGCACTGGAGTATATTGGCAGCAGGATCCTGGACAAGACGGTTGATAAGTGGAACAGGGGTCCTGGTGGCCTGAGGCACCCTTACACCTGACTCCGTCATTGTGGAGCCAAACACACTTCCTAGTTCCGATGTGTTCACCAGGGTGTCCTCGTTCGAATCAGCATCTTCTTCCTGAACGCATGCCATATCGGCATCTGAAACGGTCTGAGTTCTGGGATATTCACCATTCCAACCATTCCAGTTACCAGCATCACCCCAACCATCAGAGGATGATTGGAGATTATTCCAATAGATGCGTTCCATGAGAGTGCGTTTGGGACGAGGAGCAGGAGTAAGTGAAGTGAAGGAGGAAAGATCGGGATGAGACATGACAACATCTTCAAGAGTAGCAACAGTCTCACCAGATGGTCTAGCGCCAATATCGCGTGCAAGGTTGATAGCTCTTTTGGTACCTGTGAAGAAGGCGTCAAAAGGCTTTTCCATTTCCATAATGAATGGCTTACGGGTATCAACTGCAGCGGGCGTGTCGACGACAGTGACTGTGTGCATCATGGGGGACATGTCCTCATGGACAAGATGTGCCTGGCCCTGTCTCTTGGCCTGTTCAAACTTTCCAGCTCGACCTCCTCGACGGAAATGAGCTTTTCCTTTGCCCTTTCCCTTGCCCTTTCCCTTGTTATTTCCATTAGAGCCGCTGCTGCTGCCACTAGGGCGCTGCTGCTGCTGCTGTTGGAAACTAGGGTTTCCGTCCTTTCGCTTGACAGCTGAAAGACAGTTGGCTTGGGCTTTCCCTGAAGGCCCCTTGAAAGCTCCTTGGCGAGATTCCCAAATATTGAGAATTTCGCTCTGTAGATCATCAAGGTTTTGTTCGTCGACTTGTTGGATTGAACATTGAGTATACATATTGATGAGATACTCATATCTGGGGGGTAGTTTGGAGACGATGAACATGACGATGAGAAAGTTGGTGATTTTCGTAAGGGAAGGGCCTGAGGGGTTGTCAGTAGGGATACCGGCGGCACTGACCCTATCGAAGTGCATGTGAATAAGTTCGATCGCAGCACTGGGATTAGCGTTGTTGGGAATGATGATGGAGGTAGCACGTTTGAAATCCGTGTAGATTGCGGAAACACCAGGTTTCCCGTAGGTCTTCTTGAGAAAGACCCAAATTGCCTTGGCAGTGGTCATTCCGAGCGTCTTCTGACGAACGGGAGGAGAGAGACGAAGTTTGATAGACCCCATGGCCTTATCGTTCTTCTCATCCCAGTCAGCCTGTTTCTTTTGAGCCGCCGTGATAGCCTCAGCTTGAGCCGCTGCATCTTCAGCAGATAGAGGGGAAGCGGAACTCACTTCGGCATCACTAGGGCGATCAGAGCTAAGGACAGAACTGTAGCCTGCAACCAGGCGAGAAGGATGTCAGCCCAGATGTTGAAATCAACACTGGCGAAGACGGGTACAGTGGTCATCAGGACGTTGGAAGACATCTTTGATAATTTCTGGGGAAGTCAACTGTCAGCATTTATCCATATGCAGAATAAGAAGGCAGCATTAAATGCGCCATACAAAAGTGAAGAGAGGCAGCGATGAACGCGCCATGACAGTGACTACTCCCCTAGATTGTCAACAACTGCAGCTGGACATAAGTCCTGTGCTGTTGGACATATCGTCAAGCCATGAAAGGCGATGCAGGCTGCCACAAGGGTGCCACAGGCAGCCATGAAGGCGCCATCCAGGTAGTATGCGAAGTCTATGGTTTGCAGCTGTTGAAGGCGCTCCCAAGGGCCTTTGGGGCCCATAACCTGTTAAGCAGGCATGGTACAGTCCTGTACACTACTAAACGCAGTGGCAACTACGCAACTTACCTGGGGATAAGAGATAGCTTGTTAGGTTTGTTAGAGGCTTGTTAGGTTTGTTAGAGGCTTGTTAGAGCGATGTGGGTTAAGTATGAAACTTGTTATTTGGAGGACTATCTACGAGTCCTTATATACCTTTGAGGAGGTACAAATACATGTAAACTAATACTAGAGTAACAATAAGATTCTATTGTACTTGATAGAACAATGCTGGTTTTGTACACTATTGTTGTACTACACTTATTGTCTATATAATCTTATTGTTCTATTTATAACTACTACTATTGTTCTACATAGATGTCGTTGATGGCTGCAACTAAATGCGCCAATTCAACAGTTATTTTTTTGACCTTTTCTGAGACGTTGCTAATGCACAATTATGAAGTAGTCTCTGCTAAGATCACTCCAGAGCAAGGAGAGGGCACCTGGGAGGATTTGGACGTATGAATACAATCCCTGCTCGACAAGCGAGAATCATGAATGATCTTTGTACTTAACTGAAGTACTTACTTGGGGTAAATGAATCATCGGTTCGTCCTTCTGAGATGCCCCCACACTGGTTTGCGTAGCTGCTTCAATCACCCTAGGGTAATTCGATAGAAGACGACGGCAAAGCGATGGTAAAGAAGAAAGAAAGACTTTGACTCCGCTCATGGGCTTGGTCCGTGCACGTCGAAGTGTCTCTCTTTTGGCTTCTCCTGATCATGACTTCTACGCATCTGGGACCAATTTGGGGCTCGAAAAGAAAAAGGCTGGGAATCTAAGTAAATCATATTCGAAGAGTCTGGGCCAAACGTACCTAGTGCATATGCACCGCGATTGTGACTTGTCTTGAAGCTTGGATATTACCGGGCAATGAACGGATTCAAGTCCACAGAGCTCCTGCGATGAGTCCAGTTACTTTCGGGCCCTACACCGACTATCACGATCATCGGCTTTACGAATCAGTACGAGGCGCGGTTAGGGGTATATCTGAAAAACCCCTGTTCTGCTTACCAGCCTATATAAATCAAGAATTCTACTCAAGCCTAGTGCTCCTCGAACCTATGTTCACCATACGAAGCCTCTTCTTTACTATTTTCGTCTTTGTCATAATTATGGCATTGGCAGCCGCCATTCCTATTCCCCTTCAGTGCCGCACTGCCAGTGATAATCTTGCTTAATACCTTTCATCTGCGGATATCTACCCAGCGTACCGCGCTTCTACAAGTCTCGGGACCAACCAAACACATATGTGTCGGAGGATGGGGTACTGTCCATTCAGAGTCAGAAGAATGGTACGTGGATAATGGGAGTACCAGTGTCAGGAATATTTGATAGCATGAGATCTTTTACGATATCCCCGATATCGCCGGAAACACGCAGATGCTCTGATGGATCAGGTGAGTTTGGGATGAGTTCACAGTAATCCATCCATACCCCATATACATGCTTGTATCAGCTCCAGAGGGGAAAGACCTGGAGGGCACTTACATCAGACGAGGTATTATACTGTTGACGCGTCAGGGAAGAGTATATAGGAGGGAAAATGAAGGGTCACGACACGTGGGCAAGGCTGTACGCGTGTGCTTTTCTTTTGAGTACGGCGTGCCAGATGACAGATGCATATCATTCTGGCAAACCGTCGACGGCGAAATCACGCCTACGGGGTTGACTACGCACGACTGCGGCCTCGTCCCCCTCCTCAAAGATGATAATTAAGCCAGAACGTTTCTCTACCAACTTGACCGTGACGGACTCGTCTATGGTCATGACCAAGACCCAAGAAGCTTCGAGCTCGTCCCGAGTCATCGAAGAGGCACCTCCTTCATACGACGACATATCAGCGGACCCAATTTCCTCTGGCTCTTCCGCTTTTCACTTCGTCCGACCGCAGCAGGCTTCGTCCTCGAATAGTCCGACACTTCGCCCCCCTACTACTGTTTTCGGCAGCACACCAAACGCCGGCTCTTTGCCAGAGCGTCATAGTTCATACGTTCCTCAATCCTCCTTCCGTCCACGTCCCCCACCGCGTCCTTATGTTTCCGTCTTCTCACCCACTTCTGCGCCTGACGCCAGACTCACAGTTCACGACCGCAGTCTCTCCCATTCCCCATCACACTCTCAATCCCATTCTCCTCATTTTTCACCGTCTCCGTCCCATTCTCCCCTCTTCCCACCCGCAGTTCTTTCTGGAACTGAAAAACCTCCTATTCATCCTTCATCACGGCGTCATTCCCGCTCCGAAGTCATCCGGTCGCCCAAGACACCCCATGTCGCACCTGTATACACTCCGAAGAAACACGGCTGGCTCGGTGGAGGGAAGGAGAGAGAGATCAAGGAAGCACGGGAATGGGTGATAGGCCATATCAACGACCTCGTCCGACAAACACATACTTACGACCTCGAGGCGTGTAATAGCATCCTCGGCGCCTGTACAGAGGCTTGTAGTCTCACTCCCCCTCTCAACCTCTCCGACATCCTCCAAGTACGCTTTATCGATGACCATACCCCGTTCTACTGGTCCATAATTCACCGACCGGCCAAGGCACGACTCATCCCTGATTTACTCGTTGCCCTCCTCAAGTTCGGATCCCCAATTAGCAATACGACACGGGCCGATATACGTCATGCGTGTTTGACGCTACACGATCAAGAACTCTTTCAACATTTACGGTCATCGAGGAGGTTTATGCCTAGACGGATACCAGAGATCTCGATAAACGGCAAGATACCCATTGATGAGATTAGGGTGCAGGAGATTCCCGGGGCAGATGCTGTGTTTAGAGTTGATTTCGAGATTCCTCAGTTCTTGAAGAGGATGTATCTGGAACGGGAAGTGTCGTTGGAATTTATAGCCCATCGTGAGTAGTTGATTACTTTCCTATCGACATCTCAAGCTCATCGATCAACCTATCCCTTTCCTTACCTGTTTCTCCCTGTCCCCAGGCCGCGCATGGCACCTTAATTTCAAGTCTTCTCCATCCAGATCACCCGCAGAGGCTTCCTGGGACCTTACACTTTCCCTCTCCGAGTTCAGCTCTCCCACCTACATCGACTCCCAATTCACCATCCTCGAAACTGCACTATTCCCTCCCAGTCCCGGCCCATCATCTGCAACACCCCAGTCTCCGTCCTCTAAACCTTCCTCTCGAAGTAAACACCCCAAACCTTCACCTTCTATGCCGAATCTTCTTAGCACGAACCAAAACTCCCAGCACCAGCACCGGAATGACAAGGAGAACTTCAACAACCCTTCTCCTTCTCGAGCACAGTCACCCAGATCAAATTCCGGAGGAGGAACTCTTAGTCGGGCTGACAAGGTTCTATCATCCCCTGGACCAATGATGGTTCGGTTAAAGTCCTCTTCGATGATTTCACCAGGGAAGAAAGACGTCACTACGTCTTTGGGAGCTGGATCGCCGATTGGGACTGCTATACGGCTGCGGTGAGCACTAATATTAATACTATATGTTTTACTGCGTTTTTGATATCTGATGACGGACGTTCTCGCAGGAATTCTGATTACCTCTCTTCTGAGGGCACTTTAAGAGCAAAGTTGGAAGCTCGTCTGACGAAGCCTGAGCCTGATTCGTCTTGTATCATATGCTAGCGCTAGCTCTTGACTAAGTTCTAAGTTTGATCTCAATGAGGTAGGTGTTACTACTTACGTTGTTCATGGAACACTGGGCGTACTCGACGTGTCAGGGTAGATCCACGGATTTTGGGGAGGATTACAGACGGTATCTACATATGTGCATACTTATTCGAAGGGATTTTTGATGGGATCTGTGTAGGACTGACTTGGATATGCATTGCTCTGAGTATACTTTGTATGCACTGATGACCATTGGTCTCGTCTACTTGGCAGTTCGTTTCTTAAGATGGACTACATGTATCGGCAACGTTGTACAACTGTCTTCTTCACAAAGAGCCTCTACTTGGGTATGGTGTTCTGCCTCGATTCTGCCTTACTACAATCATTTTTTGCGAGCTGCGCAGCGGGAGAAGGAGGAGTGTATTACTTGGGCTGGGACTGCGGGATCAGTATCAATAATCTCAGTAATCCTCCAGCACTTTCACCTTGTTCAAAGCTTCCAAGTCGACCTTTGTCAATACTTCTACATTATTGTTAGGCCTTTCAGGTATATCAATGCGATGTGATTAGTGATAGCAATAGTATGAATTTTTGGGATGTCCATTTCGAGCTTGAAGGGCAAGGCTTTACTACCATACTGGGACTCCACACAGAAGTCAGTGAGAAGGAAGCAAATGACTGCCGTGAAGGTTCCCCGTACCATCTGGAAAATCTTGCCCTCTAGACACTCGAGCTTCAGGTATAAAAGGTGACCGGACAAATCCCCAAAGATTTTCATCCAAACCACTCACTCACAATGGTCTTTAGCCTCTCTAAAGTTTTCATCGCGGCCAGTGCTTCTGCAATCAAGCGTCAGTGAGGTGACTTTGCTTCTTGCGACTTTGTCATGACCCTGAAATAGCCATTGAGGTCAATGACAGTCTCACCACCGAGTCTTTGGCGAGCCTTTTCCTTGTCTTCTCCCTCTGCCATTTGGCTGATCTCGAGGTGTTAAATTAGTCCTTGGCCATTCTCTCTCCATCAATGCAGGCACTGGCAGCTTAATCATTGTATGTACTTATCCTTCAGCTAAGACTACTCATTCCAAACTCATTCATCATTCAATTCCAATCTTGGATCTACTGCTAACCTTGCTATGTATAATTCTGTACTTACATAGCAAAATCCTACATCTGCTTTTGTCGCAAATGAAGACAGCACCTTTACTGTTCAAGGTAGTCTCGCCATCAACGGAAAGCCAGTTGAAGACACTATTCCCATCCTTGAAGGATGGCCCAGAGAGACAAAGGAGGGAGTCCAAGCTAATTGGACTATTGATTCGGTGTCTTGCGAGGCTACTGCTTAGGGAGGAAGATAGATAGATAGATACACGCCAAGTGGCCCCTTCAGGGCCAGGCGTGGTGGCGTTGCGTAGTCACCTAATTGGTAATAAGGTGTTACAAGGGCAAGGCGGCCCCCCTATGCACAGCTGCCTGTAAAGACTTCCTGAGCTGAATCACGCACTTACACAGAAGGTGGTAGGGCATTTGTTCTGTCAGAACAAGCATAATCATGGTATTAGTGTTCCATTGTCTCCTCTGGTGCAATAAACATTCTAGTGTTTGCCCAGTGAGTGGAGATCTCATACTCATTGTCATGGAAAGTGATGGTCTACCTATTTTTTGATGATATCTCTATAATGGCTGTATCTGTTGGCTTCAATCAAGTTGTAGTATTGTTTATTAAAATAGAAAGAATTTGACACCAAATTTGAGATGCCCCAGTGAAGAGTTACTTCAAGAAAGGGGCATTTTGGAAAACCTCATTTTGCTATATCACTACATGATCTCCTTTCGAAAATTCTGACTACACCAGGAGAAAGCGCAGCCTCAAAAACAGGGATTGGAACTCACTCCAGCAGTTGTAATAAAACTGTGTGAGATATTTAAAGAAGAGTGGCAAAGTGGGGTTTTGCAAAATTCCCATCTACAGAAGAATCACTTGCCTGGGGTACCCCAACTTGAGTGTCAAAAGCTTTCTATTTTACTACTGAATCTGTCTACAACTTGTTTGAAGCCAAAAAATGCAGTTGTCATAGAGATACAGTGGTAGAGATTTGGTGGAAAAATACCTGGACTGTCACTTTCTGTGACAATGAGTAAACATACTTAGCACATAGCCCTATAATATCCTGGTCAAACATCTTTTTTGAACCAATATAATGCAGATTGACTTGTAAGAATTGTAGGGATTACCCAGCCCTTGGCAGCTTTAACTGTTTCCTGCAAAAGATTGTGAAGATTTACAGTATGTAGGGAACAGCATGGGGATCCCATAGGGAAACAATTCTAACCCATCCATGTACCCGTTGATACCATTCACCACCTTCACAGGTCAAGGGTAATGACAGGGGAGACAGGTCTGAAGCAAAACCCACAGGTTTATGGGTACATACATATAGCTAGAGTAAGTACATCTACATATTACTAAGTAGACCTACAATATCACTGTACCCTTCTGGCATCTCAATGTCCCCTGCATCCTTATCAGCAACCTCAACCTCAGGCCATCCTCAAACTGTCAAGGACGTTGTCACTTAGCAATTATCCACCCAAGTCACACAATGAACAAGATAGATTGGCAAGATGTAAGAGACAAGAGAAGGAAAAGAGATGTAGAGAAATAATAGAGGCGAGAGACGTATGAGTAGCTGACTATGCTCAACACTGCACTGTACTGAGAGCGGAGTGGAGACAAAGTGAACAGACTAACAAACTAGTTACCAGCCCCTTGGTATATATGTAAAGGAAATGAATTGAGAGTGAGTGAATAGGTGAGAATGTCCATGGAGATAGGGATCGGAGGAGATAAGTGATGTACATGTTAGATCAAGTGATGGTAACTGTAGACAAGGAAGATGAATGATGATGGGAATATGATGAAAGTGAATAATAGTCCATGGAGTTAAGAAATGAAATAGGGAGATGAATAGAGCGGCAATTTGTAACACTACCCCCTCCTTAGGACGAGCTTGCACCGGAGCTCGTACGCCAATTAACACAATACCTTTTCCAATTTTCGAAGAGCTTTCTCGTTAACTCTGCTTCGTCTGGCCAGGTCTCAGGCCCTGGCTCTGTGACATCCCCCCATCCAGTAGGGTTGATTACTGATCCCCAGACCGAGGTTGAGTCCATCCATTGTCCTCATCCTGTTCAACGACATGAGCCCCCCATATAGTTGCATCTCCCCATCCGATGTTTCCCCTGTGTTCTGCCCAAAGAGACGTCCAGTGAGCTACACATCTAGCCCTATGTCCCTGTCCCAATCTGCATCGCCTTCCTCCATCTTCTCCTCCCCATGCACACTGTTTGACCCCATTGTGTTCTCCTGGGTGTCCTATTTGGAGTCGACACCGTCGTCCAGAGCGTCATCTGTATGTACAACGCTGTCCATTGGATTGTTGCCACCACTCTGGTTGCCATGATTCTGTGGTGGTCGTTGTCTGGGTGTTGGCTGCGAGGGCGGTGGTGGGAATGGTGGCTATTTGGTCTATGATATCAGAGGAATTAGGAAGTGATAGGGTCATTGTTCAGGAATGTTGAATGCAGTTGTGTTTATGATTAAGACGTTCTCTGATTGGACGGGGACCTGACCTTGTTAACATTTGACAGTAAACGCTGTCTACTTGTGTCGATACGCCCGTGGGTGTTCCAGATGGAATTTCTCGACCATGTCCATTACATTTGACAGGTTGGACATGGGAACCCAAGAGTTCTCAGAGTCAGGGTAGTCCAACCATTTGATCAGGTATTGAGTCCCCTTTCTATTCCTGGTGGGCTTCGAGTCCAGTATTTTTTCTACGTCGTATTCTTCACCTGCATCCAGTAACTCCGCGGGTGGTTTGGGGTAATTTGGCCCATGTGCGTCTGTCTCAACGTATGGTGACAGTAATGATGCATGAAAGACAGGGTGTATTCACCAAGTCTTTGGTAATTTCAACTTATAGTTGACCTCGCTGATTTTCTCAATGATTTTGAATGGTCCATGACGACAATCAGACAACTTAGCTTTTGGTCTCATCGTTTTTAGATTTTTCCCATCGAGTAACACTCTATCCCCAACTTTGTACCCCATCCATGGTATAGAGTGGTTCCCATGCTGAGTCTTCATGGTTTCTGCTGCTGAAGATAGACTGGTTTTGAGCTCGTCTCTGAGTCAGTTAAGGTTTTCAAGTCGTTCTTCGACTGTTGGTAAGTTAGATGTCAGGTTGAACGCCAGAAAGAATCACAGTTGATATCCGTGTAAGAGTTCGAATGGTGATTTCCTGGTTGCTGAGTGAACTCTAGTATTATGGCTGAACTCTGCATATGGTATGTAGTCTACCCAGTCTTCCTGTCAGTAATTGCAGAAGACCCGTAAGAATTGCTCTAGCTCTTGGTTGTATCGCTCCGATTCTCCGTCTGTCTGCAGGTGATAAGCTGTACTCAGGGCTGATTTTACTCCGAGCTTCTTGTGGATCGTGGCCATGACTTTGCTAGCAAACTGTGGTCCTCGGTCAGAGATCATTTTATCCCACGGTCCATATCGCTGCCATGTGTGGTCAAGCAGGAGGTTAACCGTGCCGTCACTGTCAATTGTTTTTGTGCACGGCGATATAATGACGGTTTTGGTTGACCTGTCAACGACAATATGTACTGCATTGAACCCTTTACATTCGGGGAGATCCATGATGAAGTCGGTCGTGATAGTTCTGAAGGGTCGTTCTGGAATTTTGGTGGGTACCAAGGGGACCCAGATTGGATTATTGTTGGGTTTTGTTAGTTGACATTTGGCACAACTGTTGACGTAGTCTCTGATGAATACCGACATCCCTGGCCACCAGAATTCTCTGCTGACTAGTTTGTAGGTCTTACATCTTCCAGAGTGTGGTGTAATTTTACGATGTCCCATCGGAGATCGTTGTCGGCTGGGACATATATTTTTCCACGGAACAATATGATCCCGTCCTCGTAGTTCCATTCCTGTAGATTTTTTACCAGGGACCGTGGTCCGTTTTGTAGGATGACGTCGAGGGCACTCACTACTTTGAGGTCCCTTTTGGGGGACTCTTTGATCCTTTGCCGTAGTTCCACGTCTCCTATGGCAGTTACAGTTCCTTGTCTGGTTGCTCGGATATGGAAGAACTTGGGGTCAAGTAGGACTCTATTGGCATTGTCATTTTCTATTCCGATCCAATGATCTGGTCGTCTGGATAACGGATCAGCTTTGTTAAGGCTTCCTGGTTTATGAATTAGGGAGAACTCAAATTGTGTCAGGAACAGTGCCCATCGTGCCTGTCGTCAGCTAAGTTTCGGAGCCGTTTGGAAGTTCATCAGGTTGTGATGATCAGTCAAGATTTCAATGGAGT
The DNA here is from genome assembly GCA_013368315.1 of Tetrapyrgos nigripes. Taxonomy (NCBI): domain Eukaryota; kingdom Fungi; phylum Basidiomycota; class Agaricomycetes; order Agaricales; family Campanellaceae; genus Tetrapyrgos; species Tetrapyrgos nigripes. The sequence goes on along the minus strand of JAACJM010000295.1, from coordinate 61,350 downwards.
GTGGGGCTCCTTCCAGGTAATGTCGCCATGCTTCTAATGCCCGTATGATCGCAAGTAACTCTTTGTTGTGGATATCATAGTTTTGTTCTGTCTTGGAGAGTGACTTGGAGATTCGATTGTCATCTCCAGTTTGCATGAGTATTCCCCCTGTTGCATATTCCGATGCGTCAACTTCTACTCAATATGGTTTGGTATGATCGGGCATCAGTAGGACTGGTCTGGAGGTGAAGGCTGCTTTGAGTGATTGAAAGACCTCCTCTGCTGCTGCTCCCCAACTCCACTGGTTATCCTTTTTGGTTAGGTTGAACAGTGGTTGTGTGATTTTTGAAAAGTCTTTGATGAACCGTCTAGGAATGCTTGTACTTCTTTTACCGTTTTTGGGGTTGGCCAATTGATCACTCCTGCTACTTTAGCAGGGTCCATTGCTAAGGTGTCGTGGGAGACGATAAGACCCAGGAAGTCGACCTTATCAGTTTCGAAAGTGCACTTTTCTGGCTTCGCATATAAGTCGTTGTCCCATAAGCGTTGTAACACCTTTTGTACGAGTTCACGGTGTTCTGATAAATCATGGGTGAATATGAGAATATCATCCATATAAATAATGACCTTCCCTTGATCAATGAGATCCTTAAAGATTGTATTCATCATTGCTTGGAAGGTAGCAGGTGAATTCATGAGTCCAAAGAACATGACTGTTGGTTCAAAAAGTCCCCGATTGGTCTTGAAGGCGGCTTTCCATTCGTCCCCTTCCTTGATTCGGACATTGTTATATCCCCATCAGAGGTCGATTTTGGAGAATACGTGTGCATTTTTGAGTTTGTCGATCAACTCTGGGATAAGTGGTAAGGGATACGCGTTCTTTATAGTGCCCTTGTTCAGCTCTCTGTAGTCCTGTAATGGTCATAGTTTTCCATCCTTTTTTTTGACGAAGAAGAAAGGACTTGCCATGGGTGACTTCGATGGTTTAATGTATCCTTTTTTGAGACTTTCGTCTAGGAAAGAGTCTAACTCGGTTTGTTTGTTTGGTGATAGAGGGTATGTTTTGCATGTTCGCGGTTGAAAGTCTTTTCGTAGTTTGATTGCATGGTCCCAACTGCTTCATTGGGGTAGACGTTCTGAGGTTTCTTTATCGAATACTGGCAAGTAATTGTGATATTGTTTGGGGATTCGTTCTTCCAGTGATGTCAGTTGGTCTGTTGTTGGTTTGTTTTCAGTGATTTGTTGTGCTTTTGTAAAAGCTGCTCAGATACTCAGCTTGGTTCCCGATGACATTTTCTGGAACGTTGATATATTCCATGGCGAGTTCACTCCATTGGTGTGGAACTTCCCATTGTCCGGTTGTATCTTCTGAGGATAACAGTGCTCCTAATTCGATCAGTTTCGAGCGAGTGTTCTAAGACCGTGATCTTCATTGTTGTCCCGCTACCTTTGGCTGTGCTACTGGTTTATAGGGTCCTGTAGGTTCTTTGTATAACACTTGGTATTCCCAATGATATGTTCTAGGATCAACTACTTCAGGTTGTCTTGGTTTCGTGGGATGTATATTCGACTTAGCTCTGATTTTAACTGGTGGGTTCTCTAACACACAGGTATCATTACAGCACGTCAAGTTAGCTTCTGAGGTCACCCAGTTGATTTCTGGGTTGTGGTGTTCTAGCCAGTTGGTTCCCAGAATGATATCTTGTTTACTGATGTCTGTAATATAAAATTTGGAAGTTTCCTCGTGATACAATTTTTGATCTTGTGTATAGATCCGTAACTTTTGGATGGTGTAGTGTGTCACCCATCCCATAACATTTTTGGATCTGTCAACATTTTGTACTGGGAAGGGTTTTTCTACGGGGATTCAATTCAGGTGATGTTTTTGAGCAAAAGTGTTGTTGATAATAACTCCTTCTGCCCTGCTGTCCAGTAAAGTGATTGCATCGATTTTTCGTCCAGTTATTTTACTGATTAATTCCGTTTCTAGTCGATTCTGAGTGATTGCCATGATTCTTAGCTTAGATGGGAATTGTGGCTTACAAAGGGTATAAGGCTCGTGTATTGCCTATTTTTTACTGGTATATATGTCCACATTCCTCCTCCTGACGATGTGACAGGGGAGGTATTCAAAAATCTGATTCTGTTATGAGGTCCTTCAAGTAGCCTGTTGCCTTCTCCTTTTCTTCCCCAGATAACGCCCTGACTTTGGCAGTGAATTCTTCGGCAATCTCCTTCATGGTGGTATTGGTTCCTGGGGGTGAAGGTTCAGTAGTAGTTGCCCCGATTGAAGGTTTCCCTGTCATGTTGTCTGAATTGCTCGTGCTGCATCTAGGGAATGTAGGGCAGTTGAATCTAGTATGTCCTAGACCTTGACAACCAAAGCATCGTCCCTCTTTCTTCATTCTTTCCCTTTCCTCGTTTGTCAGTTTAGGTGGATATTTAACTTTTGGGGATGCATCTGGGTTATTGTTCTGGAAGGCATTTATGTACTTCCATGCTTCTCGTTCGACTCCCTCCTGCCTTCTGTGATCCTTTGGTCTGTCGCTCTCCTTCCCCTCGTTGTTTACTCCATAGAACCTTCTCGGTCTGCCTTTCTACCCAAGTCATATGTTGGGTTGGGATGGTAGGTAGGAAATTCAATCTGCCAATCCTCTCAGGAGCCCTTTTCGATAGTACTTCATTAAAGCTTCATTGTTATAGCCAGTATCTTTAGTGTATGACTCAAATTCAGAATTGTATCTATCTATATCTGCCAATGCTCCTTCCATCCCTATGACCTCTATTTTTGCTTGTGCTTGCGTCTTTCAGGACATTGGCTTGAAGTCATGGGGGAATTGTTGTTTTATTTCTCGCAACATCCACTTCTTCTTCTTCTTTGACCCTAGCAATGAGTCTTCGTTGGTGCTCCAATACTCTTCGTCGCTATCACTGAAATCATCATCTTCTTCATGGATTTTCGCCATCATATTGTGAGCCCATCGTCCTGCTCTTTCTCCAGTGAAGAGTGTGAGAAACAGTGCTATTTTCTCGTTTTCCGTGGGGTATACTCCTTTGTTAAGTCAGACGTAGTTATTGAACTCGGCTAACCAGTCTTTCACCAAGTTACATTCTCCTGTAAACTTGTCTGGTTTCGATCCTCTTTCCTTCGTGGTTTTATTTGGGAGTTGGTCATCGTCAGAGAGGATATCGGCATTGGCGGGAGGTCTGTTTGTTCCTCCTGCAGCAGCGGTGGCTGAGGCGGGTTCGTTGTGTTCCAACATTCCGAGGTTAGAGAGGATGTTCTGAAGATCGATTATTCGATGGGGAGGAATGGATATGGGTGCTTGGATAGCACTGGGTGTACTGTCGGATGGAGATCTCCTAAGGGGACTTTGTGCTTCGACAGGGGAGAGTGGGTGTTCTGGTTCGGGAGTTGATTCTGGTACCTCGTGTTGTCCAGATGATTGTATGGGTTCTAGACTGTATCCTAGTTCTGTTTGAGTAAGAACCCGATTGTGTATGGAGAGTCGATATGGACACGGATTGTTTTGACAGTTGTCCCACTGGTGGTTAGCCAAAACGTGGTAGTCTTTCTGTCATTGGGGGTGATATGCGTGGGGTCAATGGATACAGGCGAGGGCAATAGGTGAGGAGATACGACTGGGGATTCGGGATGCAGTGCGTGATCATGATTGAGTTCTAGGGTTTTTGCTTCTGGACACACACTAGTTGGTATCCTCTGGTCTGTTGAACAGGTAATCCCACTGACTCTCAGAGACGTCTTCCCAAGAGTTGTCCAGTCGATTGTAGTAGTTTATTCTAGGGATTTGAGTTTGGAGGTATTCTTCGTGCTCCTCAAGGCAGTATTCTAAGATGTCGCAGTCCTCGTAGTCGTTGTGACTGAACCAACTAGGGATGATAGCGTTTCCAAGTTGGACAAAATAACAAGTATCTATGACTGCCACGTATCATGGGGTTGTGTTTTCAGGGGATATCTTTATTTGGAGGTATTTGAAGATGGTTACTTCACCTAGGTCCCACATCCTCTTATTTAGTTTAATCCAGTGGTTGTTGAATGCAGCGTTTTCGACTTGTTGTGAGTAGTTTTCGAAGCTGTCTGAATCTTCGATCCTGTGACAATATTTTGGTGGGGGTCGAATTTGTAGGTTGTTAAGGAATGGTTTGAAGTTGAGAGCCAGTGTGTATGATTTAGGATTTCAATTACAGAGTTGGTAAACCACCCTACTCGAATCAGCGAGTCTGGTTTTATGTCTCAAAACTGTGTAGACAGAAGATGACCTCGTGCAACAACTCCTTGAGATGTTCATGCCTGCTAACCTGTGAGGCTCCTCACACAGGGTAGTGTTGATGGGCTTGGGGGCACCATAGGGGAAAGATAGGGAATATGAAAGTCCGGTAAAATGGAAGAGTTTGTAGTGGTTGCGGGTTCTGTTTGCGAGGTGAGTGTAAGAGAGTCTGTTCAAGTGTCAAGGACGTTGTCACTTAGCAATTATCCACCCAAGTCACACAATGAACAAGATAGATTGGCAAGATGTAAGAGACGAGAGAAGGAAAAGAGATGTAGAGAAATAATAGAGGCGAGACTATGCTCAACACTGCACTGTACTGAGAGCGGGGTGGAGACAAAGTGAACAGACTAACGAACTAGTTACAAGCCCCTTGGTATATATGTAAAGGAAATGAATTGAGAGTAAGTGAATAGGTGAGAATGTCCATGGAGATAGGGATCGGAGGAGATAAGTGATGTACATGTTAGATCAAGTGATGGTAACCGTAGACAAGGAAGATGAATGATGATGGGAATATGATGAAAGTGAATAATAGTCCATGGAGTTAAGAAATGAAATAGGGAGATGAATAGAGCGGCGATTCATAACACAAACAAGAATACATGTAGAATCTGCTGAAAGGCAACTGGGTTGCAAATATCAGGTAAAAGGAATCAGCCTTGGCTGAAAACACACTCGATGTTGGTGGAGGTGGCTAGAGTAACAACAACAAGACAGCATACATGGATCAGGATACATTTTTCCTTTGGTGTTGAAAGAACTGATCATGAAGGATTTTTTCGTGCATACCTATCATTTCTCTGGTAATGTCTTGTTTAGATATTTATCTACTTACAAACCTGGAATAACTATTAGACTACTCCAAAATTGTGCTGTTGGTGGCCTTGCAGTATCCAGGCAGCGGATCAGTTTACCTGTCTGGTGGGTCATGGGTTTGGAGTGGGTCAAGAGAAGCCAACCTCTCCCTGTCCCTGCCATACCCTGTCCCCATGACCCACCACTTACCCACCAACCCATGCTATTCCCTAACAGTATGTGAGTCTGACAGACTCTGTAGGGCAGCATGTTCTGGAGTCTCCACAGATACCTTGCAGAAGCGACATAGCCTTTGCTCTCTTGGAAGATTATATTTCATCCAACCAAGTCAAGCCACAGCAAATACATGTCTACCAGAAAGAGAGCAGTGATCGCTCAACTAAGACAAGATAGTGACAAAGCATCCAGGTCCTCTGAATGTACTTCCCATCTTTCAGTGGTTCTAGTCAACCACAAAGGAGGTATGTCCAAGACATCCTCTGGATCTCTGAGGATAGGTGTTTGTCCGCAATTCTTGACACTTGTTTATGCAGTTGAACTATATCCTCTACATGCATGGTCTGAAGATTACTTGGGAGCTGTAAATGTGGGGAGAGATTATTCAATGCTATGCGTAGATCTTGTAGCCAGCAGGGCTGACTTGAGTAGACCATGTCAATGTTTGCTTTAAGAGCCATGTGTGCATATCTATCTGAAGGGAGTTCCAAAAAATATCTTAGATACTTCAGACATAAAATAGTACACCTGTACTCAATTGGCAAGACACCAACCTCTGTGAACAAAGGTGCTAGTAGCAAGTTGGGGCCGTAAAAATGCCCTTTGAACCTTGTGAACCTTGTACAAAGCTTCCTTGTCCACATCAGGCATGATCTCACATCCATGTATCAGATGACAGTCCACTAGCTAATCTTTAGAGGTAATCTCTTAGCCCTGATAAGGGATTCAATGCTGAATACATGTTTAGATGTAAATCAAGCAGTTTCTGCCTTCTTTTCGTAGTGATCTACAAAGTAGTTGCAAGCTGTTGACTTGATTACAACCCCAATGTAACAACGAGATGCTTTAAATGGTATTGATGTTCCACCAAGGCTAAAAGGGGGCAGGTATTTTGGTATAGGCCCAAATACCATTGCTACTAACTTTAGTGCATGAAACAGTAGCTGGGTATCTCCTCCCCAGACCCAAGCAGAGCGCAGATGTTTTTGTAATCCAATGGGATTTTTACACACAAGAACACCATCATCAGCATGTTCTAAATGTGATACCTGCACATTAAGGATCAACACAACATGATTTGGATCTTTGGGCAAAGTGAAATCTGCCATGAGAATAATCCAAAGGGTCAGAGATAAAGGATCACCAATTAAGACACCCATTCCTGCCTGGAATGTGTCTGAGATGATGCCATTGAGTGAAACCACATATGACATGTTCTGATACAACATATGTATCCAGTCAAAGTAGATACCAGCAAGTCCCAGAGTTTGCATCCACAGCCAGAGAAAGGAGTGATCTGCTGATATAAATGCATTGGAGAATCCAGAAAGACAACATGCAGAGTGTCCCCCTCTGCCATAGCTTTGTCAATTAAAGTCCTTAGAAGCATTGTTATTCATGTGGGATTTTGATTGAAAGCCATTTTGCAAGGCTGGTAGTAGATTGTTTTTTTCCAGAACTTTGTAGCTGTGCAGGTGAATCAACAAGGACAGGAATTTCAAGAGGCAGCTCTCTAGACCTACTGCACAATATGCATCTGCCAGACTTCCCCTTTTTTGCAATAGCTACCTGGATGGTAATCAGCTTAGTTCTGATACATTCATTGAGGAATGCGCAAAGAACTTCATTGTCCAGGGCTAGAATCTTCTGATATGTAACCCTGTCAGCACCCCAGCAGAAGATTTGAGATGATCCACAATATGAGCCTTCCCTTCCTCAATATCCTCAACAGTCAGAAGATGGTTCAAAAGTGATGTGGGAAGTATCTGCTGTGCCAAAAGGTCATCTAATAAATGTTTCGCCTCATTGAATGCATCAGTATTTTGAAAGATTACTGGTTTCAACTGGTAGGGCCAAAATTTGGCAGAGCACCAGTTGAAACCAGTAGACCCCCCATTTCCACCAGACAAGTATTTTTCTCCACATTGTTTGGGCATCATCATTGTCAAGGCAGGGTCCAGCAACATTGCCAAAAGTGAGCACATGGTCATTTCTGACACTGGCTAATGTTCTCATTGTTGCCAGGGACAGCATTTGGCACCTCCCAATGCCCCCAACAACTGGCTGATTTGTAGCCACTGTTACCTGTTTGCAATAGCTATGGTGATATCATAGGTAGTTTCTACTTACATCTCATACTCTACAAGTGCTGTTAAGTATCCAAACAGAGGTGAATAAAATTTCCACCAGTTAGTTGGCTTGCAGCACCAGTGGACCAGTCCACCAGTAATCTGTCAAAATACTGATGTGTCTCTGGATCAACCTCTGGAGGATTGATATGAATCAAGAAACAATTATATAGGGCTTCTAGTGGTAAGGCAGGCGACACCAGGAACCGACACCCCTTACATAAGCATGCCTGTCATGCTCGATGGGCGGGCTATTCCATCCTCATCAGCTATAAATCATTAGATATAAATCCTAGAAAGTGTTGAGAGTGCCTTAATGAACAGATTGTATGAAAAAAAAGCCAGTAGAAAACTGAAGATTTGGACTGAAAAACGAACTTTCGTTTTTCAGCATGAAATGTCCTTTGGGTGCGTTCTAGAGGTCTTCAAAATTTTGACCCTCTGCTATGAGACCTTAGATAATCAGCTTATATAATAAGATAAGATACTAGATTTTCCATTTATAGTAATAACTGACATGTCCGAAGGCAGAGAAAACACGAAGAATAAGCTCAAGAAATGAAAATGGGACCTACAACTTCACCTCTCACTCATCAATGGGCCGCTCCAAGGCCTCAAAGAACCACAGACTCCAGAATCTGGCTAAAGCCAATGAAGCACGAAGAAAAACAGATGCAACCCAGGAAGACCAAGAAGGCACTGACTCGGAAACCATCCCAGAGGCTGAAGACATTGCTGCCCATTTTGCTACATGCGAGAGAATGAGCAGTATACAGTTAGAGGATGAAGACCTAGATGAGGACGAGGACAACGACATACATGTAGAATCTCCAGATGCACTTGAAGAGTTCTCGAGAACCCTTCAAGCATGTCATGACACATGGGCCAGGAGCGAGCAGGAACAGAGGGCTAGTCTTCCTCAGAAAAAGACATGGCGAATTGGAAACTCGAATCCAAAGTATCATTGCGAAATCAATTTCATCGAGATGTATTGGGGAGCCAGCAAGGAACGCTATCACAAGACTCCCAAGACAGCCAACATGGATGACATGCGTGCCAACGTCACAGACTGTCTTGACAGTGTCCCCTTGCTTCAAATCAAATGGTGCGTAAATACATCTTTCTCATTTTTTCACTGTACTGAGGCGGCGTATATAGGTTTGCCAATCGCACAAGTAGATACATCCATGCATATCGGGACGGCCTTGATGGACCACAAGCTGCCTGGGCCAACCGTCGTTATCACGGACACTGTACTTTACCCCCAGACATGGTTAGGCAGGCAAAGGAAGCTATCAAGGACTCCGTAGAGTAGGATTACACTGTACATACATGCGCGACAGTCCAACGACCGTCTATGCAAATTTTTTTTTCTTGGACCCCCGACCTATGAGACTGTGATGCGTGACATGTCACGCTTACCTAAGGGTGCTGGTTCCTGGTGTCGCCTGCCTTACCTGGCCTGAATTCTTCTGTGACTGCATGAGTATGTCATAACAACGCCAAAAAGCACCTGGATGCACAGAAGCTTCTTGCAGTTTGCCCAGGTTTTCTCTTTGGGCACATCTCTTAAATGAACATCCATGGTAGCACTGGGTGCAAACACTTGTAATTCCTTGGATATACTGAGGAATTACAAGAGACTTACTCAGGTGCACTCAATATGTAAGTCCATTGGACTTACTGAAGTATTACAAGAGATCTTTGCACCTTACAATGGTCATACATAATTGTTTTAATGTTTTTGGTCTCTTGTAATACTTCAGTAAGTCCAATGGAGTTACATATTGAGTGTACCTGAGTAAGTCTCTTGTAATTCCTCAGTATATCCAAGGAATTACAAGTGTTTGCACCCAGTGTAGGAAGCAATGTCATCATAGGAAGCCTGTCAAGTGACAGGAGCAGGGGTACTACTTCCCTGTGGAAGGTCGATAGTGACTTTTGGGATCCATATATGTGATTCTGGAGAGAGCAGGCAATTCTGATAGTGGAAATCAATGGGGATGGGTTTATCCAAGAAGTTTCCATCTGCAGGAATGTCCAAGTCTCTCCCAGCCTTTGCTAGTGGATCAGCAGCCTCATTTCCTGCCACACCAGAAAGTGCTAGTACATTTGAAAAAATAACACTGGAGGCAAATCCCTGTAAATCATCTGCCATACAGAGGTATTACAGTGACCTTACAACAAGTCATTCAATAAGTAATCCACCTTGTATTACAGAGGTATTACAGAGAGAAGAATTTTCCAGAGCAATGCTGTAAGACTGCTGTAAGACAAGTTGTATTACAGGGACGATTCAGAGGCCAAATCCCTGTAGATCCAGTGCCCTACATAGGGATTACAGCAAACTTACACCAAGCCATTCAACAAGTATTCTGCCATGGATTACCGAAGTATTACAGAGAGAAGAAATTTTGGGAGCAATGCTGTAAGACTGCTATAAGACAAGTTGGATTACAGGAACATTTCAGAGTGACATGGTGTCACAGTAATACAATAGGTAATACAGCCAAGAAATACAGAAGTATTTCAGTGTGACAAAAAGTCACAGTATATCTTCCAGTAATTCAAGTCTGTATTACAAAGGATTTACATCATTCAAGTATACAGTAAATCTACAGTAATGGCAAATGTTTTACAGGAGACTTACTGTGACATTTCAGTCACAGTAATATTGGGGTAAGTCAGCCAGGATTACTGAAACATTACAACAAAAAGGAAAGAATATATTTGAAAAATTAAATGTATTGATGGAAAATATATAATGTCACATTTAGGTGACAGTAAGAGGACTGGATGCTGGGAGACACTCTGCATGCACCCCCCCAGACACAACTTGCGCACACCATGGTGGATGCAACCTGCATGCACCATGGACGCAATTTGAACCTGCGTGCACCCTGGACACAATCTGCACGCACCCTGGATGCAACCTATGCGCACTCTGGACGCAACCTGCACACACTCTGGATGCAACCTGCACGCACTCTGGATGCAACCTGCGTGCACTCCTCTGGACACAACCTGTGTGCACTCTGGATGCAACCTGCGTGCACCCTGGATGCAATCTGGATGCACCCTGGATGCAACCTGTGCACACTCTGGATGCAACCTGCGCGCACTCTGGACGCAACCTGTGCGCAGCCTGGACACAACCTGCGTGCACTCCTGACACACCATGGACGCAACTTGCATGCACTCTGGACACAACTTGCGTGCACTCCAGACACAACTTGTGTACACTCCAGACGCAACCTGTGTGCATGCTGGACGCACTCTGGACACACTCTGGGCGCACTCTGGATGCACTCTGGATGCAACTTGCACGCACTCTGGACGCAACCTGCGTGCACTCTGGATGCAACTTGCGCGCACACTGGACACAACCTGCACGCACTCTGGACACAACCTGCATGCACCCTGGACGCAATCTGCGCGCACCCTGGATGCAACCTGCGCGCACTCTGGACGCAACCTGCACGCACTCTGGACGCAACCTGCCCATACCCTGGACGCAACCAGCGCGCACTCTGGACGCAACCTGTGCACACTCTGGACACAACCTGTGTGCACTCTGGACGCAACCTGCATGCACTCTGGACGGAACCTGCACGCACCCTGGACGCAATCTGCATGCACCCTTCATGCAACCTGCGCACACTCTAGATGCAACCTGCACACACTCTGGATGCAACCTGTGCACACTCTGGACGCAATCAGTGCGCACCCTGGATGCAAGCTGCATGCACTCTGGACGCAACCTGTGCGCACCCTGAACGCAACCTGTGCGCACTCTGGATGCAACCTGCGCACACTCTGGATGCAACCTGCGTGCACTCTGGACGCAACCTGTGCACACCCTGGACGCAACCTGCGTGCACTCTGGACACAACCTGTGCGCACTTTGGAAGCAACCTGTGTGCACTCTGGATGCAACCTGTGCACACCCTGGACACAAGCTGTGCACACCCTGGACACAAGCTGCACACACCCTGGATGCAACCTGCGCACACCCTGGACGCAATCTGCACGCACCCTGGATGCAACCTGTGCACACTCTGGATGCAACCTGTGCACACTCTGGACGCAACCTGTGTGCACTCTGGACGCAACCTGCACGCACTCTGGATGCAACCTGCACGCACTCTGGACGCAACCTGCGCGCACTCTGGATGCAATCTGCGTGCACCCTGGACGCAACCTGCGTGCACCCTGGACACAACCTGCATGCACTCTGGACGCAACCTGCGCGCACCTTGGAGGCAATCTGTGCACACTCTGGACACAACCTGCACGCACCCTGGATGCAATCTGCACGCACTCTGGACGCAACCACACAACCTGCATGCACCATGGACACACTCTGGACGCAATCTGCACGCAACCTGCACGCACTCTGGACACGCACTCTGGACGCAACCTGTGCGCACTCTGGATGCAATCTGCGCACACCTTGGTGTCCAGAGTGCATGCAGGTTGCGTCCAGAGTGTGTCCATGGTGCATGCAGGTTGTGTGGTTGTGTCCAGAGTGCACGCAAGTTGTGTCCAGAGTGCACGCAAGTTGTGTCCAGAGTGCGCACAGATTGCATCCAGGGTGTGTGCAGGTTGCGTCCAGAGTGCGTGCAGGTTGCGTCCAGAGTGCATGCAGGTTGCATCCAGGCTGCACGCAGGTTGCGTCCAGGGTGTGCGCAGGTTGTGTCCAGAGTGCATGCAGGTTGCATCCAGTGTGTGCGCAGGTTGCGTCCAAGGTGCATGCAGGTTGTGTCCAGAGTGCATGCAGGTTGTGTCCAGGGTGCATGCAGGTTGGGTCCAGTTGTGCCCAGAGTGTATGCAGGTTGGGTCCACAGTGCGTGCCAGTTGTGTCCAGAGTGCACGCAAGTTGCATACAGAGTGCGTCCAGAGGTTGTGTCCAGAGTGCGCACAGGTTGCGTCCAGAGGTTGCGTCCAGAGTGCATGCAGGTTGCGTCCAGAGTGCACACAGGTTGTGTCCAGAGTGTGCGCAGGTTGCGTCCAGAGTGTGTGCAAGTTGCATCCAGAGTGCTTCCAGAGTGTGCCCAGAGTGCGTCCAGAGTGCATCCAGCATGCATGCAGGTTGCGTCTGGAGTGTACACAAGTTGTGTCTGCAGTGCACGCAAGTTGTGTCCAGAGTGCATGCAAGTTGTGTCCATGGTGCATGCAGGTTGCATCCACCGTGGTGTGCGCAAGCTGTGTCTGAGGGGGTGCATGCAGAGTGTCTCCCACCATCAGTCCTCTTACTGTCACCCAAATGTGACATTATATATTTTCCATCAATACATTTAATTTTTCAAATATATTCTTTCCTTTTTGTTGTAATGTTTCAGTAATCCTGGCTGACTTACCCCAATGTTACTGTGACTGAAATGTCACAATAAGTCTCCTGTAAAACATTTGCCATCACTGTAGATTTGCTGTATACTTGAATGATGTAAATCCTTTGTAATACAGACTTGAATTACTGGAAGATATACTGTGACTTTTTGTCACACTGAAATACTTCTGTATTTCTTGGCTGTATTACTTAATGTATTACTGTGACACCATGTCACTCTTAAATGTTCCTGTAATCCAACTTGTCTTACAGCAGTCCTACAGCATTGCTCCCAAAATTTCTTCTCTCTGTAATACTTCTGTAATCCAAGGCAGAATACTTGTTGAATGGCTTGGTGTAAGTTTGCTGTAATCCCTATGTAGGGCACTGGATCTACAGGGATTTGGCCTCTGAAATGTCCCTGTAATACAACTTGTCTTACAGCAGTCTTACAGCATTGCTCTGGAAAATTCTTCTCTCTGTAATACCTCTGTAATACAAGGTGGATTACTTATTGAATGACTTGTTGTAAGGTCACTGTAATACCTCTGTATGGCAGATGATTTACAGGGATTTGCCTCCAGTGTAATCTGCAATTGCCTAGCTTTGAGCCATGTTGCAATACATTGAAGAATGTCTCCATTTTTGCACCTCCAGCCCCTGGCTGCATTCTCCAGTCCCCACCAACAGATAGAATGAATGGTATATTCAGAGTCAGTGAAAATTTGTAATATTGTCTCCTGAATTGCTGCCAATATTACATAGAGTTCACCCCTGTTATTCAAAGATGTATTGGGAAGAAGAAACACATACCATTTTCCCATTTTCTGCATATCATACTTGTAAGGGCATCAGTAGAGCCATGTGTATGGAATGTGTACTTGATCAATTCTCTTTGAGAACTTGGCTTTGCTACACTCTCACATACTTAATGTGAGCTGTATGATGGCTTTTTCCTTTTGGATAAAACATTGTACATCATGCTCACCACTATCCAGGAAGTCTCAGTTTTGGCATAATGTATCTCTTGGTAGTAGAGGAGAATATGCACCACTAGGCTAACTGTTGACTAACTGATTTCATGCTACCAGTGATATACATAAAGTACTAACGTGTATTGTCAGGCTGGATACTCAAGACTACCTGTGATATGGTTTATTAAAGGTGTATCTTCAACTTCTCATTATGAGTCCCTTTTAGGCTGACTTAACTTCCAGTTTCATGTTGATGGCACTACCTCTCACTGTGTTTGCCTATTATCCTTGAACTGTCTCTAAAATGACCTTTAGTGAAAGGAGTTGTTTAGTAGGTAATACATCAGTGTGGGCCACTGTATACAGCAGTAGGTATGAGTCCTCATCCCATTGCCCAAAAAGCAATTGAATTATTGACTCTGAAGAGGTAGATACAGACCATAGATCAGGCATTCATTCATTGCTTGACAAAAGCTTGAATATGTCAGTGAGGGCCACTGTATACAGCAATTGACTCTGAAGAGGTAGGTGTGGGTCATGGACTGGGCACTGGGCACTGGTTCATTGCTTGACAAAAGCTTGACAGAGAATAGTGGAGAATTTGCAGAGAAGGTGCTTAGTTCCAAATTTGCTGAGACGACAGAATAGGATATATTTTCCCAGGATATGAAAAATGTGGCCATTTGAGCTCACAATAAGAATATGTTAGTGTGGACCACTGTATACAGCAGCAAGTATGAGTCCTCATCTCATTGCACAAAATGCAATAGACTCTGAAGAGGTAGATGTGGGTCATGGACTGGGCACTGGGCACTGGTCACTGGTTCATTGCTCAATGAAAGTTGATGGAAAATTTGTGGAGAAGCTTGGTGCCAAGTCTGCTGAGCTGATGGAATAGGATATATTTTCCCAGGATATGAAAAATGCGGCCATTTGTCCTATAAATAGGACTTGTAACTGAGAATTTGTGGAGAAGGTGCTTGGTGTAGAGTCTGCTGTGTTGACAGAATAGGATATACTTTCCCAGGATACACATAAGTGTGGCCATTTGGAGCTCACAATAATACTCCTATAAATAGGACTTGTAAATTACGAGGCCGAATGAAATGAGGCTGAGTTTATTACACTGGAATTCAGCTTGTGGCTATGTTTAAATGGTCCTGTCTATCTGTCTGATAAATGGGTTTGGACTGAATTTGTCCATGTGGCACTGTTTTTACCTTTGTGCTCAACGTTTGAGGGCTAACCTGCCACTTTTTTGCCTGCTCATCCATATACCTTCCTCCATTGATGCACCAGGGACTCCAGTAATGTGTTGTTTTCATTCATTCACAGAGCTGCTCTGAAATTTTTGTCTGTCTCCCAGTGCATTGCGTTTTTCTGTTTCTCATTTACCTCTAATTCTGTCTTTTCAGAAACTCTCAATACCTTCCTCGGTTCCAGCTGCCAAAGCCACTTTGACTTTTCAAGGCATCTTTTAGTGCCCTCTCGCAGCTCAAATGATGTCTCCTCTCATCTCTCATGCCTCTATCAATTGTTCCCTAAAGGCAGTGCTTCACTGCCTTTCTCTAGCTCTTCTCATTGTATGATACAAGTGAGTGGCTTGACAACAGACTCAGACATGAACATTCTTTCCAAATCCCTTGGTTGGCCAATGCAACCATTAAGCGTGGTCAAGCAGGCTTTATTGGCAAGGGCACTAATATTTGGCCTTATGTCAAGGTTCACGAATGTAAGTACATAGCTCTGTTGTTCCCGAGCACTTCGAGGCTCCTGACCCTCTCTCATCACAGCAATAGAAGTGTACAGTATCCTCCTAGATAATGTTCTCCCTGACTCCAAGAGACCAGCTATAGTGGGCCATGGACAAAATGGGTATTACTTTGCCTCCATGCACGAGCTTAATTTTCGTCAAGTTGCAAGCACAATTGGGAGTGCTCTGGTTGAAGGTGGGACAGGGAAAGATGTGGACCCGACGTCTTTTACTGCAGAAGAGGTTCAGAAGTATTTTGGGGGGAGTATTGATTTTAATAGTTAAACAAGATACCTACTATCATTCATTGTTTTATTTGTTTTCAACTTTGCATTCATCTGGCCACTGACCATGACCTCAAATGAATATCCTTATAGAAATACAGATATCCTGTCTTTGGATCAAACTCATGGTGCAAAACGATGTGGATGAGTTGGGATGGTCTCTACAGGAAGATACAAAAGATATGTTGAATAATATCAGGGGAGAAGTGGATGCCTTTATTGCTGCTAATAGTAATAAAGACTAGTGGTATGTATGAGTATCTCACTCATGGACATTCCTAAAACACTGATCATTGATGGTAAAGTGGTTTCAGGAAATCTTCTGCCTGTACCTCTTCACTTCTGGTCTTATGAATGATCTCAACATACCATATTCCCTTTTCCATCATCTTCTTCTGTATTTCGGCTTTTCCTATTCCTTGTACATCAATAGCATCACTGGAACCACAATGGCTTGAATAGAAGCCCCAGTTCCTGCCAATTGCATTATAGATCATCTCTACTGTGTAATATCCATGCTGAGTGTACAGCACACCTACTATTGTTAACACTGACCTTGTCATCTCCATATTGCAGCCAGAATACTTCCAATTCCTGAGCATATAGGGCTTTGACAAATGTGGTGACCATTAAACTTGAGGATGAGGACTCTTTTCTCAATGCCATTGCTATTGCTTGTAAATGTAAATGTGCTCCTGGAGATATGATAGAAGACATTTTCCATGTTGTCTTTAAGTAAAGGCACGATTACAGAGGCAACTTCCATACTTAGCTGAGCCATGTCTTGCAATGGTCTTCCTTTCCCAGCGAATTCAAACACCCTAGGCCTCTCTCGAGCATTGCCACTGCTGGAAAAGCTTGAGTTCCCTTCCTCATAATCTGTCAATCCTTTTGACATGCCGTACAAATTCGCAGTAAATAACCCAAAACTAGCACTAATACATGTCTAAGATACTCTTAAATGGATAATAAGGACTAGAGTGAGTCCCGAAATGCTAGTAAAAGTACTAGAAATTAGGTGTATAACCTAAGGGATGTTAATGGGCAATACTTGCGGATAAGAATAAGACTTGTTCAAAGTATTATAACAGATACATACTAGGGAATACAGCTATAGTAGCAGACCCACCTAACTACAAAGTCTACAAAGACTCAACAAACCTGCTATAGCGGCCTAATACCGCTAGTACAGCTCAAGGGATAGAGAAGGAGGAGAAATGCCCCTATTCACAGTTATGCATTGGCATTACAAACCAAGATCGAAGGCTTAGACTGCTAGATCTGAAAGGACATGTCATCATCAGACAATTCGGATATTCGGGATTCTAACCCAGATGTATACAAACTTGCAGTGCATATCTACAGATGGTTAAGATAGAAAAGTGGTACAATAGTTATATCAATAGAAAGCTAGAATCCATAGCTTTCAGATGGTACACAAGGGATGGACTAGTGGCAACGATACTAAGTATCTAAAAGTGTTGCGAAGTCACAAATGTAAGGAGATCCAAATCAGTGGGATTACTGATTCAGGCATAAGTATTACCGAAAGCAGTACTTACTGGAGATCACTATGGTTTAGCGTCTTAAAGATGAGTACGGTACTGTCCTTTGGTATACTACGCTAGTTTGAAGGCTTAAGCATTACTATTGAAGCGCTGGACTCAGATTAGCAGTGTACAAGTTTAACTAGCAGTGTAAAGGGATAGGTGTACGTTCAATACTATAAGGATGAGAGGCAAAGACTAGATAAGAGAACGACCCTAGACCCAGAGGATTAGCGGTATTCCGAAGTATAGTCATAAGTGGAGCTATCTGAGTCAGGTAGGCTACGGCCGCCAGTACCAGGGAGTACCCTACTAGTAAAGAGAGTGGAGCAAGGGACAGAGAAATCCCTACTACAAAAAATAGATAATATTCAAGTTTCCTGTATACAGTGGCCAAAAAAATTGTCCACATGTTTGGCACTTTTGGAAGGATTGCTGATTTAAGAGCTATTGAGCAGAAATCTCAAAACATGGCTGGTGGTAGCAAGAAAGCCTTTGATTAGAGCTACAATAATCTGTCTGTTTTGTCCTATTTGGCGAAATATCTGTGGAGTTATGATTGATTTAAAACTATGTCATTTGGACAATTTTTTGAGTTGCCACTTCAAAATCATTATTGCAATAACCTGATGTGTTATACATGATGTCATGGGTGGAGCTGTACAGTAATGTAATTTATACACTACAATGATGTCATAGCTGCCAGCTGGAGCATACATAGCAACATACAGATGCTCTACAGCCTCTATGAAAATCATGGGGTCCCTCATATCAGCCCAGAAAGACAATCTCTACTCTCTCCTCTTAACTGCCTCTCCATCTGCAAAAATTGCAGCTCAGACTGGAGTATGGAAGCCAAGAGTTGCTTTTGTGGCTTAAAAGACAAATACAGACAATGAGAACAATACAGCAGGGTGTCCTAGGAGGCTCTCTACTACTTGTGAAGAGGTTAGATTGGAAAAAAATCCATTCTGGTAAAGCCAGATTGCTAGACAAGTGGCCTGAAACATCAAGGCTCTTCTTGGACAACCTTTCCCAACCTATAACAGCCAAAAAATTCCTGAAAACGTCTTGTGGCGATCTCCAAAACACAGAACAAGTGCAAACTTACAGTGACTTGCAGCAAGGCTCACTTGAAGTTTGCACAGATGTAAAAAGACCAGGCTGTAGAAGGCTAGAAGTGGGTTATTTTCTCAGATAAGACCAAAACCAATTACGTTGGGGTAAATATGCCCCAGCATGTGTGAGAAAAGAGAGATAAATTCATGGTACAGCAAGATGTGACAGAAATGATGACATTTGAGAGAGAAAATGACATGATGGGGTAGGGTATGGGGCAACAGTAAGCAGTAAAAATGGTCCAGATGAAGGGGAAGATAGATTGCAAACACTATATGACCATCTTAAGTAACAAAATCCTGGAAAGTATTAATAATATGAGAGCTGATCCAGAGGTGGCCATTGTTCAGCTGGGTATTGACTTTCTAAAGTGCTATATCCAATGGTTTCCTTTATCAGAACATGTCTCTCTACCTATAAAAGCAACACTCTGCTTTCATACTTCAGTCTGAGCTGATATTTTGATAGAGGGAGGGGCAGTTTGGAGGAGAGAGTAGAGATTGTCTTTCTGGGATGATATGAGGGACCCCATGATTTTCATAGAAGCTGTAGAGCATCTGTATGTTGCTATGTATGCTCCAGCTGGCAGCCATGACATCATTGTGGTGTATACATCACATTACTGTACAGCTCCACCCATGACATCATGTATACCACATCAGGTTATTGCAATAATGGTTTTGAAGTGGCAACTCAAAAAATTGTCCAAATGACATACAATTTTAAATCAATCATAACTCCACAGATATGTGGCCAAATAGGACAAAACAGACAGATTATTGTAGCTCTAATCAAAGGCTTTCTTGCGACCACCAGCCATGTTTTGAGATTTCTGCTCAATAGCTCTTAAATCAGCAATCTTTCCAAAAGTGCCAAACATGTGGACAATTTTTTTGGCCACTGTACCCTAATTAGAAGGTACCTACTAGATCCAGTAGTTACTACGCTCACAGACGAGCAGTTAGAGTAGATTTTCTGTTTTCGTTGATATATTTTAGTGGACATTGAAAAGAAATGTAAAACTGTATAGTTGTAGCTACGAGTAGTATAAAAAGACCAGGTATTACTAGTAGCTACCCAAGCAACAGACTGTAGAGTATCAGGATTCTCCCTATCTAGTGGTAGAGACTGTGAAACACAGACAAGAGCTTCTAAACAAACTTATCATACTCACGTGGAGTCTAAACATACAAGTGTTGGTCAAATTAGTGTTGAATATATTTGTTGGTTGTTTTTGTGTTTATAACTTGTGTCCTTGAGACCTGGAAACTGTGTCTAAGGCATTGGCACCTTCAAATAGAATTGAACTGGTTGAACTGATATTGTGTGTGTGCCTTTGTGCATTTGTGTGTTTTTTGGCAATAGCCTTTGTGTGTGCCTTCATGCAAACCTTTACAAAAATCTCCCAAAAGATCTCCAAACTGTGGACTAAATTGAAGAGTATTCTACTTACTAGATACGCTTGCAAAACAAATCGTATAGGTTTTTCTGGTTGTGTTCTGTGTGCTAAGAGCACTTACAAGAGAAACGGCCTATTATCAGTACACCTCTCTAGGTATCCAGACATCTTTCCAACGAGATCTTCAGCTATGAGACTGCTCACAGCAGGATTGACAAACTTCTGGAGTATGGAAAGCTGGAAAGCCTTGCTCATAAGTGAGTGTTAGCTGCGGTGATAAACCTGTATATGGTAGCTGGATCCAAGACACTCTGATGCAAATACTCAAAGGCAAAGCACTCATGCATTACTCGAGTAATGACTGAAATTGGCCTGCAGTAGACTAGGGTCTAGTTGTTCAGAATGATCACTCATTCCGAAAATTGTGAAGTGAAAGAAGGTGTGAGTTGAGTATTTTCTCTCACCAACAGGGGTCTAAGTACCCTGTATGTCGAAACAGAAATAGAAGAGACAAGCTGAATACATTTTGATGCATGGAAATGGCCTTGTACCTGCCATGCACAGCATTGGCCCATACCCCTTTCATCCATATTACTTGAAAGTTACAGGACTAGAACAGGAAACATGCATCAGACACAGAAAAGCATAAAATTATTCACATAAATCTAGAGCATTCATGGCATTCACAACACTCAGCCTCCACTGCATCTTTCTTAGTTTCTACTCCTACAAAAGAGGTGTGGGCTAGCACTGATGCATGGCAAGTATGAGGCTAAAGCTCTTCCAAATATTACTTTTTCTTGAAATTCTTTCTATCTACCACCAAAAAATTTACTAGTAAATGTAGATCCCTAACTAATAAATTACATTGCCTTATCTTTCCTCACCAGGTCAGATAAGAGGATTATGAACTTTGGATTCCAGGCAAGCATGGCCTCTGTGTTGAGTCTTTGCAGAGGCAGGCAGATGCCATTAACCCAAGACTAGATACAAAAGAAAAGGAGTAAACACAGAAAAGGTGGTTGAATTTGCAGCAGTGTTGCAGTCAAAGCGATCATTGCCAAGTGCACACAAAACCAAAAAAAGTACTGCAATAAACGAGATTTTTGCAAATAGTTTTCATGGTAGTATGAAAAAAATAAAGAAGAAAAGAAAAGAAAAGACACAGCAACTGGGGTGACACTGTTGTGGTGAAACTTAGAAGTAATCATTCAGAGGAGAGGGCCAAAGCAGTGTTGCAGGGAAAGTAACCATCTCCATATGCACACAAAGCAGAGGATAGTAAAGCACTGAAAAAAATGAGATAGTGGTACGAAAAGAGAATAAAGTCCAGGTAGACAACACAGTAGAGCCTTGTGCAGATGGTGTCCAGTTGGAATTAGCATGGAAACATCATGGAGAGAAAAAGCAGTTGGGTTCTCTCAGGGGCAGCTCAGGGTAAACAAAGACAAAATGATTGCACCAAAAAAACACAGCCACAAGCAGAAATGCAGTGTAAAGAACTCAGCCTCATTCTTTAGCCTTGTAATAGCCATGGTCTGTTCAATTCTTTGAGGACTTTCAACATTGATTGATTGATTCTTCCCCTTTGAACTGTCCTGGTGTTCCACTACCATTGTTTGCTTAAGTTCATGAAGAGTTTCAATCTCTACAGAATTATCCTTCTCAATTGAAGCTTCCTGGGTTCCCCTCACCATTGGCTGACCAATTTCCTGATGATTTTCAACCTGTCCTGAATCATCTTGGATTCCTACTGCCAAAGTGTCATTAATTCGCTGAAGTCTGTCCAGACAAAGAGCAACACCTTGTGGCATTTGAATGGCTTCAAATTGTTCTTTTGCTTTTTCAAAATTTGCTCTGGCCTCAATGAGATGGCCTTCCTCATAATCAATATTTCCAAGACTGTACAAGCACTGAGCTACTCCAAACCTGGCACCCAGCCCCTGGAATTGCTCTTTGGCTTGCTCTAGCATGACCTTTGCTCCCTCATACTGGTCCTGCAGTTGGCTGATGTCTCCCAGGTGTCGCAGGCACTTAGCAGCTCCCAGCCTGTCTCCAAGCCCCTCAAATTGCTCTTTAGCTTTCTCCAGCATGACCCTTGCTTTGTCATATTGGCTGAGCATCTGGCATATGTTGCCCAAGCGTCATATTGGCTTAGCATCTGGCATATGCTGCCCAGGCTTTGCAGGCTCTGAGCAGCTCCTAACCTGGATCCAAGCCCCTCAACTTGCTCTTTGGCTTGCTCCAGCATGACCTTTGCTTCCTCATATTGGTCTTGCAGTTGGTTGATGTCTCCTAGGCGTAGCAAGCATTGATCAGCTCCCAGCCTGTCTCCAAGCCCTTCAAATTGCTCTTTGGCTTGCTCCAGCTTGACGTTTGCTTCCTCATATTGGCTTAGCATCTGGCATATGCTGGCCAGGCTTTGCAGGCACTGGGCAGCTCCCAACCTAGATCCAATCCCCTCAAATTGCTCTTTAGCTTGCTCCTGCATGACCTTTGCTTCCTCATATTGGCCTTGCAGTTGACTGATGTCTCCTAGGCGTTGCAAGCACTGAGCAGCTCCTAGCCTGTCTCCAAGTTCCTCAAATTGCTCTTTGGCTTGCTCCAGCATGACCTTTGCCTCCTCATATTGGCTTAGTATCCCATATATGTTTCCTAAACTTTGAAAGCACTGAGCAGCTCCCAGCCTGTCTCCAAGTTCCTCAAATTGCTCTTTGGCTTGCTCCTGCATGACCTTTGCTTCTTCATATTGGTCCTGCAGTTGGCTAATGTCTCCCAGATGTTGCAAGCACTGAGCAACTCCTAGCCTGTCTCTGAGCCCCTCAAATTGCCCTTTGGCTTGCTCCAGCATGATCTTTGCTTCCTCATATTGGCTTAGCATCCTGCATATGTTTCCTAGGATTTGCAAGCACTGAGCAGCTTCCAGCCTGTTTCCAGTCCCCTCAAATTGCTCTTTGGATTGCTGAAGCATGTCCTTTGCTTCATCATATTGGTCCTGCCTGTTGCTGATCTCTCTCAGGCTAGGCAAGCACTGAACAGCTCCCAGAGTGTTACCAAGCCCTTCACATTGTTCTTTGGCTTGCTCAAGCATGACCTTTGCATCCTGGTATTGGTCCAGCATTTGGCCAATCTCTCCCAGGCTTTTTAAACATTGAGCAGCTCCCAGCCTGTTGCCAAGGCTCTCAAATTGCTCTTTGGCTTGCTGAAGCATGTCCTTTGCATCATCATATTGCTTTAGCATTCCACTGATGTGTCCCAGACTTTTTAAGCATTGAGCAGCTCCCAGCCTACTCCCAATCTCCTCAAATTGCTCTTTGGCTTGCTGAAGCATAAATTTTGCTTCCTCATATTGGTTCAGCATTAGGCTGATGTCTCTCAGGCTTTTTAAGCATTGAGTAACTCCCAACCTGTTTCCAATCCTCTCAAATTGTTCTTTGGCTTGCTGGAACATGATTATTGCATCCTCATATTGGTTTTGAATTTGACTGATCTGCCCCAGGGTTTTCCAGCACTGAGCAGCTCCTCTTATATCTCTAATGCTCTGATATAAATGCCTAGCCTGTTGCATGTTCCACTGTGATTGAGTATACTTTCTCTGATAGTAAAAGATCTTCCCCAATCTTTTATAGCATTCTGCCTGTGTTTGTTTAATTGTATCACTCACAGATATGCTGCCAGTTGTCTTAATCACTCCCAAATTACTAGCCTCTTCACTTATCTGATGCTTATAAAGCTTCTCCACACATTCAATGATTTCTATAGCCCTCTCATTTTCTCCCATAAAGCTGAACATATCTTCTTGTATAAACATCAGCTCAATTTGATCACTCAAACTCATCTGCGCCTGCCATTTGAGATATTTTTCAACTAGTAGCACAAGACCTGAAAAATATTGTGGATAATTCTTAAACTGATGTAACAAATTCATATGTGATTTTTCAAATGACTTTTCAATCTGAATGTCAAGAATTTTGAAGATATTTGCAACATGCAGTGCGAGCTGGATATTTGCTACAGTGGAATTTTGAGATAGATTGTCCATGAATGACTCATAAAACCTCCAAATCTGATTCTCCAAATGCTCTACCAAAAATCTTCATAATGTATTCACCAATAGGTGTTAGCATTTTGAGTGTTTTATCCCTTGTCTCATAAAGAAGGCATGCATTTTTTAAGATGAGAACTTGCATGACAGCATTGGGAAGCATTTTGGGCAGATTTTCCCACCAGTCTGGAATGCCACTTGGTAAGAAAGCAACAAGGCTTAGCAAAGCTTGTCCTATTGTAGAAAGCCTTCTCCTGATAATGTTCAGAGTCAAGTCAATTGACACTTCAATACTTGTAAGCCTGCCATCCTGCTCTCCAACTTTCTTCAGCACTGCTGTCTTTTGGCTATTCCACATTTCCATTAGGTCCTCCAGTGACAGTTCTTTTGCATGTTGTGCAATAAGCATAATAGCCAAAGGCATATCATCCATCTGAATTAGCAACTTTTCCAAAATAGGATCCCCCCTAATTGTGTGGTCTCTGTCAGAAGTGAAAGAACAGAAAGCTTCCTTTGCTGGACCAAGCTCAAGAGAGGGCAATCCAGATTTTCCTCCAAGCTTGTGCCAATTAATTTGCCTAGGCCCATCAGTTCCTCTCATAGTTATAATGATTGAGGTTTGCTCAAAGTTGCAGATCCTTTGGAGTAAATTGCTGACTTCAGTCTGTTCTTTGCTATTCCAGGGTGTCTCAAAATTATCCAAAACAAGTAAGGTTTTCTGGCAATCTTTGAAGTAGTCTAGCAATAATCTAAAAAGGCCTTTTCCTTCAGTTAGCTGCAGTCCAAGTGCCTGGACCAATCCTTGGATAAGAGTTGTTGCATCCGGAAGAATTTCACAAGGGATGAAGTAGCAACCCCCTGCAAATGCCTTCTTTATTAAGAAATCTTTCATGATGTGCAGGGCTACAGATGTTTTCCCTATTCCTCCAGCTCCAAGAATGGCAATATGGACTTGGTTGGCTCTGTTCAAGATATTTACTGCCTCTTTCACAAGCTGGGATCTGCCAGTAAATACAGTGGGAGCTTGAGGTGTTTGAAGAAGCAGATCACTTAAATTATCCAAATTAGACGAAATTATTAGACATGGTAGGCTTATACATACTCTGCTGTGATTCTCTACAGTGAAAATATTGTCAGGCATTCAATTTCTGTTAGGAATTTATTTTTTACCTTTGGTTTGTTCACTGAAGATCTGCAAATGTTTTGAATGAGGACTCCAATAACCTGAAAAACAGATTACTTACGAGTAATGTTAATGCTATTGGTAACCGTTGAGCCCACGATACTGAAGCAATGAGCTCCAGGGAAAAAATTCCCCTGGTTTCCAATATCAACTCGATTAGGGCCGTTATAATCAATTGGTTCCATGTCTGAAGCTGCTTTCAATTCCACTAATTCTCTTTTCAGTCTTCACAAAAATCTCAATGCTTAATTTTCAGCTCACCTGAACACTTTGCGCTGGCAATAACTAGAAGGGATGAAAAGTGTCTCAAGAACGTGGTCCGAACTTAAGAACTTGCACCTGATGCCATCATTTCAGAATGATGACATTGTGCGATTCAAGAACAAATCAGACTCCAGTAAGCCTCTGTCATCACAACGTGTTCAGCGCCTAATCAGATTTCATGCTCGCCAAAGAATAAACCACGTACATGTATTAGTCGGACGCGAGACACAGATAAATATTTATTACAGGACATGACGCAAGTTGTGCCACTGCCAACCAGGAACCTCTTCTTTGCATTTGAGGAACCCTCAGGAGGTGACAGGCCGCGACGTGAAGATATCTGGAAGTTAGGTATGAGGATTGGAGTCATTGGATGCTATGAAAGCATAACTCACGAAGTATGCAGAAGGTATAATGATGGTCATTTTGTCCTTGGTACGGGCCTTTCTGTGCTACTCTACACCACTGGCCAACCAGGCCAGCTACAGATAACACCAAAGCAGCATACCACTCTTCCTTCCCTGATAACTTCAATCCTTCTTTTTGAGTAGTATCTACATGGAAGAGGAGTTTTAGCATTGTATCCCAGAGCAAATTTGAGAGAGAGAGATGTATTACTCAGGCTACGGTCACGGACTGACGCGCCGGGGGTCCGGGAGGCAACCTGATATACTTACTAAACTAATAGTACATCATCGTCCTGGGATCGACCACTCCCAGAGAGGACGAGCTCGCAGTGCATTTAACCTGCTGTAGATCTATCTGGTTATGGTGACCGCCAAGAATTACAGAGAGTTACTACTGGGAATACACTGTGATTGCCTGTGTCGTTGAGAAGTTCACCATCACCACCACACAACACGGCTAATATCACATGGGGAAAGCTGGTCAGGTATCATCGTCATTTCCGAACAGAGTCGTCGTCAATGACCGAAAAATGCGCCGCGCCGCTCTGGTCTAAGTCATGCCTCCTTTACACATGGTCCGGTTGAGCTGCCAGCGAATATCTAGAACGTAGAGAACCGCTTCGGCAACGTGTATACCTTGGAAAGGAGACAGAGATGGGCGAGCATGAGAAGGGTAGAAGAGTATGGGATGCTGACTTGGGCTTCTGGAGGTCCGAGGGACAACGACTTTGGGACTAAGAGCCTGACGAGAAGGATTAAAAGCATAGTTCTGATAGAAGTTAAAAGTCTACTCACTGATAATGATGTAATTCTCAATAAGACACTGGACGAGGACACAGGGATTCCATAGAAGGAAGGTTGATATATGAACCCAGGCACTGTGAAAGACGAGCAGTACAAAATGTTTGAACGTGCTGCACCACAGTCTAAACCCCGCCGCTGTCATCATAGTGTTCTCAAGAGTCCATAAGTGTTGAGGCTATGAGAAATGGGCCCGAAGAAAATAGCGATAGACAGTGATCGACTATCTACTTCGCTCAGACTCCATTTCCTATCTATAATAATCTGTTACTGTACTTTTCACTCACTGGCCTTTTTCTCTTCTTTCATCCTCTTCACAAGTTCCAAAAGCTCCATTTTATTTGTCGTATTTTTATTTCTTGTATTCTTAACTTTTCCTTCCGGCCGCGTACTCGCCACGCCTGGGCACTGGCCAACACCTCTTTCATCTCCGTGGAAGTGTTTGTGAGGTAGGTTGAGTCGACGAGCTTGGAGATTAGAGACTGAAAGCATGATATCCACTCCTAATATTCTCGAAAGGGGGGCCACCAGTGGTGAAAGCCGAAGGCTGAAGACAGAAGAGGAGGAGGAATGAGTATGAAAGAGTTGTGGGCCAGCGCCCAGGCGTGGCGAGTACGAGGCCAGAAGGTAATGTTGAAAATACAAGAAATGAAAATAAAAATGAATCATGTAGGTTTTCTAACTTGCGAAGAGGATGAAAAAAGGCAGTGAGAGTTGCGGCCCGGAGCTTAATAATA
Source organism: Tetrapyrgos nigripes (assembly GCA_013368315.1). NCBI lineage: Eukaryota > Fungi > Basidiomycota > Agaricomycetes > Agaricales > Campanellaceae > Tetrapyrgos > Tetrapyrgos nigripes. The sequence goes on along the minus strand of JAACJM010000295.1, from coordinate 34,076 downwards.
GGGGCCAGTAACGGAAAAAGACGGACGGGGAAAATCAGGAGGCTTTAAACATATTATTCGTGACCTAGAAGTGGAAGAAAAAATGTTGATGAATTAAAACTTTCGCAAATCTTTACTGCTGTCCAAAAAGATTTACACACCTCAAGTCTATGGTATAAACCTTTGGTTTATCAAATATGCAGGGTTTTCCGAGGGATGTGGATACAAGCCGTGGAGGGCCGACGAGGGACGTTTGTGACGGCGTATTGGCGGGGAAGTGGAAGGTGTCACAGGTGTGACCCTCTTCCCCGACTCCGGACCGAAGGGACAGGAGGAGAGACGTGTCCCACCGATCGATCAACAAATTCGGGTTCTGAAATTTTAAACGGCGATTCCCGCATGAGGTCATTCTTTTCTACAGCGTTCCATTGGCTTCTACGCTTTACCACCATGTCTCTCTCTCAATGTCTCGGTCTTGCTGCCAGCGCGTGCCCATTATTCCTTGCCCCAACATTGTCAGAGTCTTTGCAACGTTTGTCCGCTATCGACCTATTGCATATCCACCAGCATGTTGACCATACAGCACCTAACAAGCAATCTAAAATATTGAGAGCTCGTTTTATAGCCAATCTTATTGCCGAAAAGCTAGTTTATTCAGAGAATTCGTCTACAGCTTCCTTGTTTGCTCACGAATATGAAGTAAAGTGTCAAATAATGGACCGCGCTTTTGGTAAGGGCTTTTGTCGTCTGTTTGGCGAAAAGGTTTTATATTCGATGGTTCAGTCTGGTGTCGTGAGAGGCTTCAAACATTGGCTGATGACTCCTTCCGCTGTCGATGTCATATCTCATTCTTTCGACTCTCAATCATGTCAATATTTGGCTGAACTCGCAATTTCAATTCCAGTTGCCTCTATAATGAAAAATGACATGATTGTATATTGTATTCGGACCGTTGGTTTCAACACAAGTCAAGCTCTTTAAGTGATGTTCCAGCTGACGGTCGTTGGTATCTGTTGCAAATGCCTGATGACGAAGGCAAATTCGAGAACGCGGCCAAAAACTTTGTTCTCCTTCCGATCTGAGTCAAGGTTCCAAACTTTTTCGATGGTTTGGGTAACAAAATCCACCCTTCGGACTATAAAGCTAGGCTAGGCTTAGCGTTGGCAAAAAGGTAGCTGTGAGATTTTACTGCAATCTGTGAGTGAACTGTCTATTCCACTACTCACCGGCGAGTTTTGTGCTCAAATCATACAGATACAAATTTCCTGACTCTCACAATGGCCAAGCAATCCTTACCGATCTGTTTATTTTGCCTGAAACTCATGACGCTCTTGAGCTCTTTTACAATGAGTTTTTCAAAAATCTTCTTTCCCCGGATCCCGATGTTCTTTCTGCCATCATTCTGCCGCCCATTCCGGCTTCTCCTTCCAAGCGAACCAACGCAGCTACAGCCACTGGCTCTGGTCCAACTGATGATGAACAGCTTCCATCGACGAGCGCTTCGCCTTCCGAAGATAAATCAACTGACCCTCCTGCTCCCAAACGACGGACCGGGAGGAATACCAGTGGGTCAGCAAAGACGAAATGATTTCAACGTTGTTCTGTACAAAAGTTTTAGCGCTACTTGTACCAATAGTATACCAATAGTATTGTTCTTTTCTGTTCTGTATTAGCGCTACTTCAAACGGAGTCGGGGACTGACGCATAAGTTGCGCCGCTATTCAAAAAAGCAGGAGCCGAGCGGAGTTTGAAGCAACTTTTCTATCACTTCCACCTTGTTTGCTGCGTAAAAGGCACAACACCTAAATTTTGGCCCGGGACAAGGCTGGATACAAATAAAATCAGTCATAGGGAATACCATATTAAGTTTCCCAAAATTTTTTGACGGGATAGCTTATGCGAAGGCCTTTCACTTCTGTCACGCTCGCGGAAATGCACTTTGTTTGTTGTTTTCAGCCCATGGCAAACGTCTCAGTGCAAACCTAGTAAATCTGGTTACATATAAATGTAGGTAATATGTGGAAGTATCTATTATTCAATTTTTATGAAGGGAGATGAGGGAGGAACAAAGATATGGACAGATTTCTTCGGAATCTTCCACTTCTAGGGCCCATGTCACTTCTAGGTCACGAATAGTAGCCACGGCCCACACGCAGAAACTGAATGTAGAAAACTCGTCCTCATTTTATTCGTGGTTAATGTTTACTTTAATATAGTCTAATTGCGAGTGCTTCACAGAGTCTCGCATTCTCACTTCCTCCACTCCTTATCCTTTCCTATCCTCCATCTTGGTTTGCACATCTCATCAAGATCAAACCCTCCTTACTAGCAGTTTGTGATCCGATCACAATTCGGTGAAATTGCTAATCTCCTACATCCTTCCAAACATCCTCCTCAAACATTCCTCTTACACCCTTCCCCACATGCTTCATCTTTTTTCATATTTCCATCATTCACCTTATATATACTTTCCCTTTCTGTTCTTTCCCCTTAGTTTATTCCTCTTGTTCACTTGCCGTTCACTCGAGAAATTTTTCGCTCACCCTCCCATTCCCACCCTCAGTTCACATTCTCTCCCGAGTAGTGGCAAACTTTTCCTGGTGAGGGGCTTTCTCCCAAAGTGGTTTTCCCCCGCAGGTTTTTACCGTTACCCTACTACAGCCTTTGTAGTACTTAATCTACTGAAATGTCGTAGTAGCCCTTTTCTTTCATCCTAATGTCATTTATTAACCTTCATGATTCATCATGAACCCTTTCCTCATTTTATTCGGCCTCATAATACATCACGTGGTGCGAACGGAATTTGCCGGCAGTAGGCGCGGCCGCCTGTTGTGTCGGAACTAATATTTCTTTCTGTCGGATCACACCAGGACAAAGCTAGAAACACAGCCCCACAGATCACTCCAGTCCAAACCTGTTTAAGCATAGCCACAAGCAGAAGTTGAGTGTAATAAACTCAACCTCATTTCATTCGGCCTCATAATTCTAGTGTTCAGCAAACGCCAGATCCAGAAAGCCTGCCCTAACAAGGCCGAGCACCACGACACCACAAACAATAACTCGAGTGCGTCTTCTGTTCTTTTCACTTTCTTGACCCAAAATCTGACTTTGCTGTTTGTTTGTTTTATTATTTGAAGTCGCAGGTGCTCTAAACATCATTGAGAAGCGTTGTAGCTCCAGGTTGGGTTGGTTCCATCATTAACAATCCCTCAACAAAAACTTTCAGGAATAAGACGTCGTGTTTAGTGATTTTGGTTGGTCATTAGACTGTAGAATTGCACCTCTCAATATGCTGTAGAGCTGGAAGATAGCATTATAAATCTGTTATCTTCATCGTATGAGAAAAATAGAAGAAAATTTTGCCATAGAGAGGCTCATTTGTGCCGACCGGTTACGCTTACATGTAATTGTGCCGGATAAATGCCAGGTAGTGCCACTTGGCGCTTTCAGCACCTAAACCTCAAGACTTCGGCCACACCTCACTTCCAAAATTTCCAATGTACTAGCTATTAGTCTACTACTATCATCTATCTAGTTTAAAGCACTAGTAGTAGAGCAATAATATTCGGATTTGTGGAAAGAGACCGCAGGAAATATCTAGCTTATCTCAGCAAAATCCTGGCGCGGCTCGTCCCTATGACAAATAACCAGACTACGTACACACAAGGGTGTCCGGACCGGAGAATTCTGGACATGGGGTAGGTAGGTAGGTTCAGGCTTCGAGGGCCTTAAAAAATTTTTTTTGACCCCCTTAGGGAATGACTGAGAAATGACCTTGGAAACACTAAATACAAGTTTAGTTTACATGTTTCTGAGATGCCAGAGTCACAATTCACTTGAGAACACAACCAAAATGCCACGTGAAAGACAAGCTGCGCCACATGACCACAACCAAATCAGCCTCTGTGCGAGTTACTTAATTCACCACCCATCTTCGGGACTTGGCGATAATTTTTTTACAGAAAAATGAGTAAAATAGAGTCGTTCTATGCAAGTTTTAAAGAGATTTGTCCAGCAGGACCAAATCTCTACATGGGTAAGGCATGGGAATTTCTCTGCAGGTTTTGCAAATTCTAAAAGTCTCTGCAGTTCCGAGTTACTCCTCGCAACTTCTTCTCTCTTTGTATCCAGTGTCATTCTATGGATGCCCAAGACTGTGATATTCTGCTCCCAGTAAGTGCTTCGAGTGTTATTGAATAACATAACTTAACTTGACTAATAGGATGCCCTTACCATTGACTCAAATTGCAAAGCCTGCTGTCCAGACTGTCATAAAGACATTGCTGTTGGCACGGGAGGCCTTACCAACTTCAAGAAGTGCCACTGGCAGAAGCAAACATGTATAGACACTGGAAAAGCCTACTGACATTCACAAAAAAGGCTATTAGATGCATTTCTATGACCTAAAGCACCACTGGTACCATCACAGGCTTCTGCTCCCAAAGCCATCAAGCTACCTCCTATGACCACCTCTACATCCAGTGGAGAACCCTCTTCCACTACATCCACCCCTATTCCTGCCACCACTCCCTTTGCCAAGTCTATTGCTGCCCTTGAGAGACTTTCTCAACGCATACCCAACACTGTTCCCACCAATACAGACCTCAACAGATTTACAGTGGACCCTGCAATAATCTTAGCTGGTCATGCTGAAACTGGTGATGAGTTATTTGAGGAAGTTGTTAATCCTCTACTACACGAAGTGTTCCAGGGAAAGAGTGACAGTCAGATAGAGGAAATGATTAGAGGAGGGAAAAAGGATATACTTGCCTTTTGCTGTTTTGCAGACTATGTTGTATGCCACAAAAGCATGAACGTTGCTCTGCTTGATGCCTGTCTCTCAAGATTAGCGGAAGCTGTTACCAAACTGTGAGTACTAGTTCAAATTTGCATTGTCCAACGATACTCACTTATGGTTAGGTACCCCAATGACACAGTTGCCAACCAAGATAACACTCCTACATCAATCAGCTTTGCCACACCTCATTGTTCCTGCACTCCCATCAGCTTCATCATAGATGTTGATGCCGTTGACAGCTTTGCGGAGTCTGGCATAGAAATTGACGTCGACTCTGCTGAGTTTGCCATAAACCCTGACGCTCAGATTAGTTCTGCTACCACAGAGTCACCTGTCATTGACATACCTTGTAGTGACTGTCCTGGCTATGTTGTTAGTCTAGAACCTGGGCTGGATCCATCGATGATTATCCATGGAAACTTCACAGAACAAAACCTCTTCAGTGGCAGCCACCAGCAATCGATGAGGACAATCAAATGATGTCATTCTGCGCTTAAGGGTGTCATCACTTGCAAACAAGAAATGGAGCATTATGTGATAGATGTTGTGGTTTGGGGGAAAACACAGCATTGTTAAATATTTTGCGGTGGATGAAGGAAGGCGTGCACGAGAATACACCCTTGGCATATCATGGAATGGTGGGAATAATAGAGATTGTGTGGAGAAAAGACCGCCAGGTTAACAGACTACGTCTTGGAAAGCTGAATAATAGCAGAAAGATTCGAGTGGTGACAGAGAGAATTGATGTACAAAAGAGGCTGCTTCTTGCTTTTGCGAGTGGGAAGGCACAAAATGCAGACCAAATACTGCAAATTGGCCTGAAAAACGGAAGGAGTCCCCAAGCCATCCTAGCACTGTATGAAGAAGCTGCGAGGGGAGCGTATAAGCCAAGATCATATGTAGAGGAGCAGATAATGAAGGGGCTGCTGTTATGGAGGCTTGCAGGGGTTCGAGTTGCATCAATGGCTCACCAGATGCTAGGCCTTCCAAGTATGACCACTCTATGAAAACACAGTACCATTCCACCTCTCATTGCTTCACCTGCATTCCCCACTACCACAGAAATTACGTGGAGTCATTGTTTTCTGGTCAATTCAGCGAGTTGTTGAAGAAGGGTGAGGATGTGATAAAACATTGGCATGTGGTGGTGATGTTTGACAAGATAGCTGTTGAAAAACGACTTCGTTGGGACTCTAAGACAAACTACATCCTGGGACCTTGCCGAGAGCATGGAGAAGGGGTGGAATTTGCCTCAGAGGATGATGTTGATGTGCTTGTGAATGACTTGCACCCAGTGGAGGAAGGAAAAGAGCCAAGAGTGCATTATGCGAGCGAGGCAAGTCGGTCTTCCCATTCTCATGGTAACTCTATCTTAATTTTGTTTTGAGTAGGCTACCATTGCTGCAGTGGGCATTCTCAGTGGTGACAAACGAATCTACAGTGCCTGTCCTGTCCTGATTTCTGGGACATGTAAACGAGAAGCAGCACTGAGGCATGCTGAGCTCATTGCTCTTGTTATCCAGGCTGTAATTGCCAGACTGACAAAACTCAGCATCACGCATCTCAGATGGCGAAACACGTCAAGGCAAATCCTTGGTCTCATTAACAATGAAAGAAATTTTACCGTCAACTTCACCAATATATCCCCTGCTTCACTGTCTCCGTTTCATGAACCTTTTAGTTGGTCCTCTCTAGCTCACTGCAGACAAGGATTACTGACATGTCTTCAAAAGGCTCAGGAACCAACTCATTTCGAAGGGCACAGTCATATTTGATCAAGTCCTGTCATCTGAAATCATAAAAAAACATCTCCAAGATGCAGGTCATTCAGATCAGCATATCCAATCCATATTCCACCCCAACAACAAGCAAGATGTAGTCCTAGCATATCTGCTTCTTCAGGACATATAGTCCTTGCCTCCAGCTCCCAATAAATCCATCCCTGGATACAAGAATGCATGTACCGGGCTCAATATCCTCAGTATATTTCTGAAATCACTTCTCTTCCCATACATCTGCGTCGACCTATCCCTTTCCGAGCAATTGCAGCAACTTAGTCTCGCATCACACCTAGGTCTCCTTCTCTTCAGAGCAGCGAGAAATGATTTCCTTCCTTCACTATTGTATGGCGACATTATGATCATGATCAAAAACGTGTTTTTCTGCTTCACATGGGCAAAAGTTGACAATCTGGAATCCATGTTCTATATCATTCTCTTGGGCACTGATAGGTTGGAGGCTCTTTTTGGAATAATTCGCACTATGGTTGGGAATGATTCTGGTGCAGATCTCCTGCAGCTTAGTGAGTGTGGGACGGGAACGACAGAGGTTGCAAGTATCCTTGCACAATATCCACAATGGGATCACAGCCCTCGCTGTCTGCACTTATCATTCGTTGACCGAGAGGGCAACAAGGTTACATTAGAGAGTGACGCAGACCACGTTAGTCCTTCAACATGGAGAGGCAATACACAGGTCAAACTAGTCAATATATCAACTGCATGGACAAAGGGTTTTCAGATGCTGGAAAAAGAGTTACCCTGGGACGAAACTGTCAGAGCCCATCTAAATGACTTCACCACATTGGATGATGACTCTGCCATGGATATCTTTGCACCATTTGCCAAGCTGTTGTTCACACAGCCACTGGATCTGGAGGATATTGAGGAGGACATCATCTCAAATCCAGACCCAAATCATCTCGTTGACAACAACGATGCCTCTTCTCACACCAACCAAGTTCTTGGGGCTGGCTTTAGCATGGAGATGGAGGACACTTTGTACACTGACCTGCCGCCACCAGAAGTGTCTGATAGGAAATCTGATACATTTGTTACACTAAAAGCTGGTGGCAAACAAATCAACAAAGCAAGTTTACTATCATCGAGGCTTCATGCATACAAGAACTCTACCTCCACTGATCGCCTGAAGCATTACCAAGGAGTCTCTCAATACAATCCAACTGATATATTCTTTTCCTCAGTACTCAGCAACGACTCTGCGACTGGCACCTCGTCACTTGTAGTATCTGATCCTATCGTCTTGTTGCTCAAATGCCTGGATCACATCTTCCTCTGCTTTGGAGAAGTCCTACAAATAGATGCAGGCAGGCAGTCAACCGAACACATTGCTGCGGATATGCTCACCGAAAACAATGTCTATGTCACATTCCAGCTTCTGGAGCTTGTTCCGGCAACCACTGAGGATGATGCCACTCTCAAGCATGACTGGCAGTCACAAAAGTCAGTCCATACCTCATTCAAAGTACACGGTCGGCTTGTAATCCCAGTCAACCCTACAGCAGTCATCCCAGACATTCTCGGCAAGCCACCTTTCTATCTGTTTGAAACCAGTGTACTCACCGCACTGACTGCCACATTGGTGGATACCTTGACTCTCAATGACGCATGTTCGCTTCCGAAGACAAAGGAGACACTAACATGTTTTCCCTACAAATTTAAGGGTAAGTCTATGTATGGCTTTAAAGAAAATGATACAACCAACTTACATATATTTATCGCAGGAAGACTATGTTTCCTTGCTGACCAAGATCTTGATGAAGACTGCTGCCCTCGATGTTTCCCAGCAGTGCCACTCGACTACAACAACGCAACGTCAATCCTCAGGCTTTATGATACTGACCTGGTCAAATACAAGAGTGTTTGCGGCCTTTGCCTCTCCACTGATGGCACATGTCAATTCTACTTGAAGAAGGGGAAAGGAGCAAATTCTGGCTTCCAAATTGACAAGTCAGCATCTAGGGGTTGTCCAGTTTTCAGAAAGTTGAAGAAGAATATCAAATATGCTTCTGCCGCTGAGTCAACTGACAAGTCTCCATGCTCCAACATCCCAAAGAAGTGCCCACTCTGCATGGATAAATCAGCTCCATCTCCCTGGACCTACGACATGAAAGAGCATTTTCTTATGGCACATCCGACTGCAGATGTAGCGGTGTATCGAGCCTTATGGGAAATTACCGATTTCAAAAAGAAAAAGATGGAAGTTATATGGGAGAAGCAGCACAAGAGAAAGGAAACAAGAAAGTAACAAGAAACTCACATGGTAATATCTGAAGCTCATCACTCCAATGTTGCACTTCAGTGAGTATCTTTATACAGTATGCGAAAACAATATACTCACCGCTTTTTCATGGAACAGAACTACAGACCTCGATAATACTGTGGATGATGAGGAGTCCAATGCTGGGAGCAACGAGGAATCTGAGGGTGAGTCAAGCAAGGCTGAGATGGTTTTTGAGAATGAAGAAGATGTAAACACTGAGCATGAATTGGAATCGCTCGGACTTTCCACAGACCTGTGGTACAATGGTATTAGGACTTCAGGGGATTATATGTGAGTATCCTGGCTTTGCTTTTGAAAAATTAATGGCTCACAAATGTGGTTGCAGTCATGCCAATGAGTAGCTACCAGATAGCGAGCATGACAGTCATGCGGCTCATGCCAATGAACAAGTATCCGATAGTGAGCCTGACGTAAATCCACCACACCACTCTGGCAGAAGAAGGCAATGCGTTGTCAATTTCACATGTTCTGAGTGCGGAAATGAAGTGTCTGATAAAGAAAAGAATGATAAAAAGACTGTGGTGAGATGTACAAGAAAGGGATGTGAGACAATATGGGTGCCAGAGTTCTTTCACATACCTATACTCAAGCTAACCTTAATTTATAGTATTATATATGGTGCTTGGATCGTGGAGAGGACTTTGGGAGCGATAACTGGGTCTGTAGCGACTGTAAGAGAGCAAAGAGATCAAAGGGGTGATGAGCTGGCAGAAGGTCATTACTATATTAGGTAAATGACATCATACATATCATGTGTAGGTAGGTAGGTCCGAGGCGTAAGGCCCTTAAATTTTTTTCCAACCCCCTATCAGTAACTTCCTGGAGTGTGCACCCTTGCATACACACAACTATCTGTGTATTGTCAGTCTGGTTCAACAAGACTATGTCGTGTTACTGCTCCAAGACTGGGAAGCTGCATACTGTGTGCGCTGCCTATTATGTTTTACCTTGACTCCCAGAGGTAGTACGTCGGTTTATTTGATAAACCACTGGACAACGTGCTCACTACTACCTGTTACTGGTCCAGGAAACATTAAGGTTCTGGTTGATTTCTCTCTTGGAGGGAAACCTGCTGAAGAGACCGCTGTGACTCTCGGAGGTCACCCGGAGGATAGGTTGGATGGTGATAATAAAACACAGTGGCTCGTCAAGCCAGTCTGCTTTGAGGCTGTTAGTGAAGGTGTGTCATTAACTTCGCATATTTACTCCATGTGTTAGATATCCGCTACCATGTAGAACAAGTCCTCACAGTACTGTGGCGAGGCTGTTATATTATTCTAATGCTGGTGCGACTTCTTTCAATAGGCATTTGCACGTTGCCGCGTTGTTGACAATTAAATGTGAACGGTAAGTTTCTTTTGTCAAGTGACCAGTATGGGTCTTTCCTTTCACTTCTCGACTAGCAAAAGTTCTTTGTTCTCCTTGAAACACATCCTCAGCCTCATATATAGCCAACGCCTGGATTCCCAGACAACTGACATTCTCTGCGCTACTTTTTTGCATATCAACTCGAAAGCCACTCCCAAAAACAGACCCTCAGAAGACTCGCAATCACAAAGAGAAATGGCTACTGTGTCAATGGTTTCTGAGAAGAACCTCAATCATAGAGAATGGAAGGCTAGTAGGTCCAGAAGTGACAAATCTGAGTCCATTACGCTGGTACGCCTTCTTGGATTCTTTTTCTTCCTTTCAAGACAAACATTGTGCTTTCTACAGGGACAAGAACTGCATGTAGTACATCATGATAGCAACCCTACCCACACCACCATCTCTCCCCACATCCAAGTTGTCCCCGATGCTGAAAGCGTCGTCTCTGAATACGACTTAGAATCCTCTCATTACTCAACGCTGAAATCATTTCAAGAAGTTCTGTTGGAGAATGAAGTTAGCCAACTGAGGGAGGTCACAGAGAAAGACGCCGATTTGAGGAAGGAGAAGTCTAGGCTTACAACCTTGGAACGCGATGTAGGTTGTTTGGAGGCCGAGCTAATCAAGGATGTTGGTGTTATGCCTTAGTGTACTGAGCTCAGTTTCCATCACGTGTATCTCTGCTTATAGTACTGTACTAAACACCTTGGGCGGCATTGCATATTTACAGAGATCTCTGTGCGAACTTAAATTTCGGATTTTTCACTGCCATTTTTGCTCCCCGGGTCTACATATGGGACCGATTTGATGCATATGGAGCAGCTCCGGCGCTGAGCATAAATTTGACATTTATGTTTGCCCAAAAATCTTCAATTTCTCCAACAAAACTTTGCCGTGTCCCAGGTCACTGACTCTGTTTCGCGAAACGAGGTCACAGTCACAACCCCCTCGCGAATTGATTCGAATGGTACAGTACATAGTTTAATTACCATGCGTCCACCTCAGCTGTTTACATCCATCATACGGACTGAGTGTGGTATGTCTTTCTTGTTTCTATGAAAGGGATGTGGGCCAACACTGTGTGTGGCAAGTACAAGGCCACAGGTTTTCTCTTTACTGGAGTGGGAAGAAGCCAGATGAGGGGCAGAGGCCCAAAACTGGATGATAAGCAAACATGTGAACTGTTGAGGGAAAGAGAGGAAAAAAGAAAAGAAAGCAAGCGATGAAGAAGACAAGAGATCGAGAGAGACTCTGAGAGAGAAGAGAGGAAAAAGAAAAGAAAGCAAGTGATGAAGAAGAAGACGAGAGATCGAGAGAGATAAAGATAATGAAAAATGAAAGAGAGCAAAAGAGAAAGGAAAGCAATAAAAAAAGAACAAGACAAAGAAAAAAGACAATGAAATGAAAGATTAAGATTGGAAACTTTTGTTACCGGTCACAAAGATATTGAGACAACAGCATTGCATCACGGAACTGGGACAAACATGGTAAACCACGCCATCGATGGTATATGCTTGCCATCGTACTCCATAACATGGCACCCTGATGGCAACTGCATACCATCCACTGTCATCTTCAAACCATGATGGTCTTTGCATGGCCAGCATATACCATGCATGGCAATGTTTGTCCCAATTCCGTGATGTGTTTGGTCATGTTAAGAAATACAGGAGCCGCAGATATGGGCAAGGACTTGGAGGAAACCGGAAACAACAGCACGGGAGACGGGATGAATATGCACCGCCACACACAGAGACGGAGTGTAAAGAACTCAGCCTCATTTCATTCGGCCTCGTAACCTATTACATTACATAGCTGACTACGTGTCCGTCTCATCTTTAGGTTGAGGGTTCCTACAAAGGAGAAAAGGAAAACGGAGGAACTTCGAAGCAAGCCAGACGACAAGTTAGCAGCACTTGCTGGAGATCAAGGTAACGCACCTGCAGGCGTCGGTTGAGGATTACAAATGCTAGGTTGAGAAGGGGAAGGAAAACGTCGAATATCATATGGCACTTTGGGATCAGACTCACGACGACCTGGTGTGGTACCAGGAAGAGTTCGTGCCCGACCTGCACGAGAAGATTAGAGGGTTGGAGGGAAAGGTTAGGAACCAGGAGGGAAAGCTGCAGGAGTCGGAGGAGAGGGAACAGGAACTGACGAAGAAACTTAAGGAAGTTGTGGGAGAAATGAATGGCTCGTGGCCTACAAGGATGTCGAGATCTCGGAACTGGAAGAGCAGATCGTTCGAATACAGTCTATTGCTGACGAGCAGAGGGCGAAACTCAGCAGTATGGAAGGCCACATACGAGGAAAAGAGAAGGAACGGCTCAGATGGATGGAAAATTTGAGGGACTTGCACGAAGAGCTAGCCGGTTACCTAGAAAGGGAGAGAGCTTGACGTTTCAAAAGTAGTAAAGGTGTAACAGATCGTAGAATCCGGGTCAGGTATTAGACACGAATCAGTCGCTTTAGCGTGACAGAAAATATAGCGTTTTGCAGCCTGAATGTATGATGATGGGAACAACGTCGAGCCCAGACGCATCCGGGATTTGAGGAGAATACTACAGAGCTGATGATGATCAAGTGACGGTTCGAGGGTAGAACGGGTCCCGGCAAATTCCGCTATCAACCAAAAGCCTGCCCTAAACACCCCCAAGGCTGTCTACACGGAACCACCATGAACTTCATTCTTCTTTCAAGCTACACATCAATTAACTGTAACGTCTCTTCGCTCTTATGTTTCTAACAAACTATGTATCAAAGGCTATATAAGACAAATGTCGCGGTGATTTTTTTTTCTGTAGTCAGGCTAAAATAAAGCAACTTCAAGCTTTTCCCCTTCTAGTCTCTCATTCCAGGCCTGACAAATCCCAATGCGCAGGAAGTTGATACGCAGCGTGTGAGTACTGATGTTTTCCCTACGCAGCTCCGAGTCATCATGTACTGATCACTTTTAGTCTTATAGTAGCATTCACTGGCAGAATGCGTACCCGGGCCGCCGCAGCCTCGTACTAATTGCAGGCGTTGTGGGTTATTAACATCTTGCCAATGACTAGACCTCATGAACAAAATAATTAATGGTTGCGGACCTGATAGCGCAGTAAGGATCTCAGTCGCAGCACTGCATGTCACTGCCCCCTATAAATACTTTGTCAAAGGCTCAAAATGTATTGACTCAGCGCCAGGTCCATTTTGCTTGACGTCTCCGAGGTTCCTGGAGCTCTTTGATCCCACCTACGCACGTACTCGCAATACGGTTGCCCATGTCTTCTACAGGTACAGCTCGAGGTAAGCCATCTTTCTGAGGCTGAAGCTGAAGAAAGATTCCCATTTTTCATATTCCTCTAGCTTTAGACCCACGTTCTCTAGGACTACCTCCCGACTTTATCGTCGTCCAAGAAGCGAACTGGTCTCAGGATCTGAGTCAGCCTGCCGAATCCGCTTCAAGTCCTGCTTCTGTGCATGTACGCGTACAAAAAACGACGTTCTACATCCCACTCGACTCGGAAAGGATTTTTCTGATGTCAAACTCGTCACAGTCGTCGAATTCTGGATACCAATACGAGGATGATGATTCTGGAACCGCTGTCGAAGATGGGTCGTCGACCTTGACTGGGATAGGGAGTATTCGGATTACTCAGTCGGATTCGTCTAGTGCCCATGCGACTCAGGACAATCTGGGTCGCGGGGTGGTCAAGGTGGAGGTAGTTGTTGATTCGAGTTCGTCTGAAGAGAGTTCTATTTCGGATTGGTTTAGAGTCTGTATGATGAGAAGAGAAGTAAGGCGAAAGGCGAAGGCGACGTTGGAGGGGGAGACAGAGAGAGGGAAAAGGGAGGGTAAGGAGGGTCATAATGCCAGTGGAGTGGGGATTTTCTTCGTGAGTGATGTAACCTGGAGTCTCTTCGTATTAGTCTTCTATCAGTATAGCGTCCTGACTTCCTGAATCCTTGATCATTCTCCAGACCCATAATGTCAGGAACCATCGCCCCACCTCTGGCAATGGCCACTACATCGAAATCATAGTCACTTTTCCTCACATTCGCACTTGTTCTGAACTTGCTGGATCATCTTCATCAAGGGACTCGGAATCAAGGTTGAAGATAAACAATTTTGAAACCAACCTCCCTGGATTCTTACATCAAGTGGATAACCTGGCTCCTATGATGTTGTTTAGGAGTATCTCGTTGAAGGCTGGCCCGGAGGCTGGGAGAGAAGATGCTGGGGCGGATATACTCGTAGAGGTAAGTCTGATTTCCGAGTCGACTCAATTTATGCCACTATGGTGGTTGCCCGCTTTTGCTCGTGTCTTTCCAATACTTCCGGTTCTCTTCTTCGAGTCCAAGCCCAGCTTAACTAACGTCTCGAATACTATCGAACACTGTGTGCAGTCCATCTCAGCCAAAAAAGCAAACTTCCAAACCTCCAACGCGTCAATCGAAGGGTGTTTTACTGTTTCGTCCTATCTGAATTTGGAGACTAGGAATGAGAAGATTAGGAGTTCGGTTTTATTTGAAGATCATCAAGATCTCGATACGAATCCCGAGACTAACCTACGAGGGACAAGGAGAGGAAGAGAAGGATTTTCACAGTTGAGGATGGAGAATAGTAACGGGTCCGTCCTTTTCGTGATATATAAACGGCGAAGCAGCAGAAGTACTCATGATCAACGCTTACTTTGCGCTTACTAGCCCCATCTCCAGCTCTATCATCTTAGCATCTCCTTCTCGGATCTCTAAATACCAAGCATCCACCGATTCGGAACGTGGGGGGAACTTCTCCATCCAAGCCAACACTACTAATGCGCCTGTCAATATAACCTTCCCCATTGCTCCTCCGTATCATAATCTCCAGCTCAACGTGTCGACGGTTCTCGGGGATGTAGAGGTCCAGTTACCAGAGACGTTCGAAGGGCGGTTTGATGTCAATGTCAGCCGACCCGGGAATGCTGGAAACCCTCAAGATGTTGACGTCGTTAACGTTAATGACGAAGCCAATCAAACCGTGGATGTGGATGTTGCGTTGATTGAGAGACATAGCGGAGCCAGAAGAAGGATTTTAGAGTATGAAAGGCAAGACTCTACGGGAATTTCTGGTTGGATTTTCGGGAGTGGCGAAGAAGAAGGAAAGTTTAGAGGAGAGGTAAAGGTGGGGACATCGACGGGAAAGGCTTTGTTGAAAATATAGCCTGTGACGAGTCTGGTGTAGTGTATGACTATCATTTATGTACTATCGTTTGTGTACCACTTTCTGAATTTGAAGCTGAGTTGACTGCAATACTTAGGAAACCAGATCAAAACAGAAAGCGCACTCATTCCACTTTCAGCTTCTTCCACCCAATGGCTATCGAGCGCTTTGCTCACATTACTTGGTTGAGTCTTTAAGGTTCTGTCGCGCGGTACGGACCAGCGCTTAAGCGGCATTGACGTAATTACATCCCGACTTTTTCCCTTACTCGATGTAAGGTAAGTTATACCGTGTTTTGCATGTCTTTGGATGTCCATTCTCTATATTAAGTCCTAGGTTCGTAAGAACCAAGTCAGTCAGCCACTTTACCTCAAATCCCCCGTTCGTCTTTCCGCTCCATCCTTCGAGAATGGAAACTGTGTTCTCACTTGGTCTTTCTTCGACACGCAGATCGTCGAGAACCTATCATTTGCGATGAAACTACTGCCAGTAACGTTCTGTGTGTGTGTGTGACGTCAAATAAAAAATCATCATGACACAGCACTATTGAGGTAGAGCAATTGAAGAAGGAGTATGTTTCGATGGAAAGAGAACGACCAAAACTAATACATATCGATGATAAATGTCAGCCAAATGCAAAAGGAGAAAAAAAGGCCAATTCAACCCGCTAGTAAAATTTAACTTAACCTCGACGGTAGTATCAGGAGTCACAAGGAAGTTGCAAGAAGCAAAGTCTACCTGGCACTTAATGACAGAGGCACTGGCTGCAGTCACAGCGACGAGAGCAAGGAAAACTTGAGAGAGATTATAGTAAAGTGGACATTGTCAGTGATTTGGATGAAGCCTATAGTCTTTGTAGCCACTTTTTAGTCACTTCTAACATGATTTCCTGATTGCCCGGAAATGATATTTAGGTCTCGTATGTGGATTCTCAATTAGAAGTTCCAACTCATGATCAATCTTGGTGCCACAATGGTGCAGGACTGTGGCAAAGCATTCGATCCTTCTCTACTAAAACTGTCAAGAGGATCGCATGAGTATGTGTTCCATATACATAGATCTCCTAGTTCAAATCCTTTACATGAACGATATGTAAAAAATGGGTATTTCTGTCTTCCTACGCCTTCGTCCTTAAGCACTAGCCTCACAAGATACCGAATCAATGAGCCAGTTGGCCTGGATTCCCTCCTTCGTCTCTCCCGGCCATCCCTCGAGAATGGAAGCAGTGTCTTGAGCTGATTTTCCTACAACGCCGAGATTGTCGTGAACCGTAAAGGTTCCATCGTCATTTGCGACAAAGGTGGATCCAGTACCGTCCTATGTAAGTATGGAATATGTAGTATGATTAGCGGTAGATCCAAGATTCGAAATTGATAATAAATGGTATCTTGCAGATAGAGAAGACATACGATGGTAGCGTCTCCTGCATCGATGGAGAGTGAACGTCCAAGCACTAATTCATCACGAGATCAGCCAAATGGCAGAAGAAGCACAGGAAATAGCTTACCAAAGTTGAACTCAGTGGTTAGATCATCGTTGACCTCAACTGTAGCGTCAGGAGTCATGACGAAGTCGCAAGAAGCGAGGTCTGTCTGGCGCTTGATGGCAGAGGCACTGACTGCAGTAACAGCGACGAGAGCAACGAAGACTTTGGAGAGGCTGAAGACCATTGTGAGTGATTTGGATGATGATCTTTGGGGATTGCCCTCCCATCTTTTATACCTGAAGCTCGACTGTCTAAAAACAAGATTGCCGGATGGCACGGAAAACCTTCAAGGCATTTCTTACTCACTTGTTTTTGTGTTCACTTCTAGTATGGATAGTGAAATTACTGTACATGTCGTTCAGATGAAAAAGAACATCGCACAGATTCTTACCGACCTCGTTTTTCAGCGGTATGAATGCTCGAAGTTCAAAGGTATTCCCACTAGTGATTGAGCATGTGCCACAGTGCTGCTATAGCTAATTCTAACTCACTGACAGGCCTGGCGGTGACAGCAAACCGCCGTGGAGGGGCATTACAGTAGCAATGACAATGTTGAACTTCGAATCGCTTGGCAGGACTAGATGATGATTCAGATTATTGATACTGATCCTGCTGCGCAGTTCGCGAAAAATGATTGTGGCAAGGTAAAAGCATTTTGGATCCGAATTTGACGAGTGTTCCAGGCATCAGAGTATGTACATGTATGTCAAAATTTTCAGCGCTCAAGACTTCAATGTGCTCATATTTCAATTTGCGCAGTCCGCTTCGCTGCAGGTTGCATACGTGACTAGAACCAATGACTCGTCGTTCGTCCAATGTCCATGAGGAATTGCAATGAGGATGCCTTGAGGATGCCAAATAGTTCTCCGAATCCGTCATAGCTTGTGTGGCTTCCTTTACCAGGGTTGCAGACTCGAACTTGAATCATTCCAAACCTTCTGCGATCGCTCAGGCTGCGAGTCTTTATTGCTCTGAAATCCGCCTGAACTACACCTCCTTTTTCCTTCATGATCATACAGCACTACCACCGCCACCACCTGCGACTACACCGTCGACTACAACGCAGGATGTGACGTCAATTATTCAAACCCGGTGAACTTTGGACCTGGGTTCAATGATAATGGAGGTAGATGGTATGTCAGGGCCACCAATTCCACCGCGTGTATCCATGTCTACCATTGGAAATGTTGACAGGTTCGCAGTCGAACCAACAGATGAATTCATCAAGACGTGATTCTGGCCTCGCGACAACTCTTCCGTTTCCTTGAACGTGAAACTGGGATCTGATCACGTATCGATTGATACCTGGGTATACATAGGCTTGCATTTACGGCGTTGATGCTAACTAACACAGTTTTCCGTTCCTTAGGGCATACCTGCCTTTGAGAATGCATATTTTGACTTCTCCATAATCAAGCTATATGCAGCTGGAAACACTCCGATTGGTGTTTCGGTTTCGAACTAAATATCTATATCAGAAAGCAACGAGCCATTTCCCTTTTCGATTCTTTCATTTTATCAGGTATGTATCATACGCTTCTTACCATTTTTGCTACCCACGTTGTTCAACCTCCAGTTTATGCTCGCTATTGTTTCTTCTCTTCATGTCCATGAGCCGTGAGCTTGCTGTAGTTTATGACTATCATTTATGTACCATTTTCGCAGGAAGCCGAATTTGAAGCTGAGTTGAAACCAGATCAAAACAAAAACCGCTCTCATCCCCCTTCTGGCTTCTTTCACCCAATGGCCATCCAGTGCTTTGCTCACATTACTTGCTTGAGTCTTCAAATTTCAAGGTTCTATCGCACTTGTGGCGCTAGCAGTGTGGCGGAGGTACGGACCAGCGCCTAAGCGGCAATTGACGTAATTAGGTCCCGACTTTTTTCCCTTCCCTCACTCGCTTGACCCACTCGATAAACTTTCTGCTGAACCCATCGAAGGAACGCAATTTCCTACGGTCTGAAGCAGTACTGGATCTATGTTTGGCCATACTCATGTACACTACTGGATCTACCTCCTTTAAAAGCTGGTGCGTCTCCTTGAAGACCTGGAAACGACGAACTGATTTTTTTTCCCTTTCAGCATGCACTAGCGTTTGGATGGCCGAAAATCACATACGATGAATGCCTTCATACCACGTCTAGCGACACACATGCGACGCACAGTTTACCCTTAGCGAGACGGTTGGAGTCTTGGTGAAGACAGGCGTGGACGACTTTAGGATGCCTTGTACGTTGGTATATCCGGAACATGGCTGGATGACGTACTAACCACTCATTTCTAGGAGAGAGCGCTTTAGTTCGTCGGTCATTTGACACGGTAAACCCTTCAATGTACGAATGAGGATACTGGTACAGCTGGTCGTTGAGGTGCGTCTGTTACTCAAAATGTCGAGACACGGAGCTCACCCTTCCTACTAGCCTGGATCTATCATTCTATCCCTCCGTCTGCAATAAACGCGTCTATCAGTGTGATTGTACGGCTCCGTGTATACAATTCGTAGGACTTCCGGTGACGAGACTATCAAGCTTATGGACGAAGTGTTGCATCAGATTGGTGAGATGGGTTAGACAGGCTAATGGGTCATGCAGGGTGTGATATGTTGGCTCTTGTCCAGTCTTCTCTAGATAGCGCAAGCTATATCGATGAGGTACGTCGACAGGGTGTTTGGAAAATGGTTGGACCGCGACCTGACCTATACAGTCTGTTCTATAGGTTGGGTCAAGTGTTCTCGAAGGTCTGGGCTTGGTTTGGCTATGGTCCGTACCCATGGCCATATGTAGGGCGCCAACGACGCGGAGGTATGTTATTATATCTGGTAAATGGCTGGACGGCGCGCTCACCGTTATCTATAGCTTCAGAAAGATTGAGATTGCTATGACCTACATGATGATAAAGACCTAACGGGATTGGTCAGACTGAAGGAGGTGAGTTGTTTCATTTTCCAGCTCTGCTTATGGTGAAAGCTAAAACATAATGCATAGTGACCCACACTTCCCGTCGCCGCCTCTCGTCATCATTCCACTGGCATATCTTATTTTCTCGATGAGATGTTTCTATCATAGTGCCGTCTGTTCTTGAGCTTCGTCTGAGTCAGTTCTTTTCTCCGCATAGGTAGACAACATACTCACAGACATTTTTTGGGCCAGATATCGCAAACCTATGTATGCGCCGCCTACTATCCCATACCTGGTCAATGTCGTCGACTTGAGCGAAGCGAGCTTGCTGTGAAGTGAGAGTTTCGCGACTCGGAGCATCGCATGGCGGTCAAGCTTCAAGGTTTTGAACGGCTAACGATGGAAGACTGAAAGGTGTGTATCTAGCTTGCTATGGATGACTACTAGAATGACTGACCTCTTTTACAAAAAGCACCCGTTTACTCTGCGTGGCCCTTATTCTCCCAGAGGTTTTCAATAGAACGAAGGCGCATATTAGGGTGCCATTAAGTCATCGTCTGTCCTTAAGGTGCATCTGAGTTCTCTTCACGGGTAGACTACGTGCTCACCGATATTTTTCTGCCCAGAAAGTACGACTGCCCAGCAATGTGATGTCGACTCCTATCCAATCTTATCCTATTCAATACTCAGGTTGCTGGTCAATGTCCTCATTTGAAGAGAGAGATGGAAAATGATGTGAAGGATTTCGGACCCCGAGGATCGCATAGAGATATAGACTTCGGACGCCTTACGATATGGTGCTGATGTTTCTGGCCTTGCTTCATGTTTTTGCACCGTTTACGATGGAGTTGAAGGTGTGTATATTTTGTTTGCTATGAGACATAACTGACTAGCTCATTTCACGCTTGGTCGCTATATCCTCATAGAGGAAGATACTCGAGATAGCTGTATGCCCGTTTTACTGGCCGTGCTTTATGCCAAGAAATTTTTGCACAGAGAGAGTAATGTAACGATCGTCCTAGATCCGAGTATTACCAACTCCTCGTTACATCCAAGTTCTCTTACTTACATAGCATTTCTTATGCTTTGTCTTGACTCCGTTATATTTCATACGCTCCGCAGTTATCATCCGTACTAACAGTACTTTTATACTTGTATTGATTCGTAGTGTTCCTGAGCCGAATCAACGCTACGCTAGGAACTATTACGAATCAACGCTACGCTATAAGTACTCTAGTCTTTCCCCTAACCTAAAAGGGAAGATAATAGGACTAGTACGAGGAGTATCCTTCATTCCTAGTGGTCATTCTGGACTCGGATCGTCCTCGTACTAGTCCTAGTATCACAAATAATACTCTTCAACGACTCGTATCCTTCATTCCTAGTGGTCATTCCGGATACTCCTAGTACTAGTCCTATTATTAGTACTAGGAGTATCCGGAATGACCACTAGGAATGAAGGATACAAGTCGTTGAAGAGTATTATCTGTGAGTTCCATTAATATCATACTTAGGATGAAGGTATGATAGGTTCAAGAGTGAGCCGAACAGGCTCATAGTCCTTACACCTAACATACCTTTGCAGGTGTTTCTTCGCTGGTGGGACCCGACAACCTAGCTCTTGTACTCCTTTTGTACGTTACAGCGACCCTTCCGGGGTATTGGAGGCTTGTTACCATCACGACCATGCAATCTGTATGTGTACTTAATCCTTCCGAACAGATTCTATTCAAACCCTGGACCGCCCGGGAAAATGCTGGCGCTCCCCAATTGATCAGTTATGACCATATTTGGGCGACAATGCGTCTACTGCCGGCGGTATCGTTTGCCGACCCTATTGTTCTCCGTCATTGTCCTCCATACGACCACCTGACAAAAAGTAACACGACACGGCTTTAAAAGCCAACGGCACGTTGAACTTTTACAACATTCCGCCCCACTTTGCTCTCTCACTACGACGTTGCTGGATGCTGTTCTGTTGTAAAAATTACATTCTGGAAACCCAGGTGCGTTCTTCTGCCTCTCATAGCTGATTAGATGCTCACTATCTATCTGGCTCATAGAAATGGAACTTTCCTCCCCCGTGCTTCTCGCCTCCCAACGATAACATTCATGAGACGGAACCTCAGCACCCTCCCGTGTCTCCATTAGCGCTTTTGCGCCTTACCCCTGTCTTCACACCCCCACACCCCCAGACGATTTCTTCCGGGACCACCGTGCTTGGGAAGCGTTCGTCGGTGAAAGGTTCCACGGCTCATTCTCCGTCGACTTGGGCTGTCGTACCTCCGGACGCTGAGGCTTCACTCATCACCGAACTGCCGACGGAGTTACTCCTCGAGATATTCAAACGGGCTAGAAACTCTCTCCACATCGAAAACACCATTGGCCGTCGTGCTCCTCCCGTCATCATCCTCAGCCAGGTCTGTCACCGCTGGCGTCTCATCATTCACGGTGCGCCACTCTTATGGCAGCACCTTGTCGTCGCTCCGAGGGAAGGGAAGACTAAACTACGAAAACCCATGACCAAATGGCTCTCGAGAGTCCCGTCCCACCTTCCCGTTGACGTACACGTCACCGATGCCAACCTCCACCGGCGTATTCATGTTGGTATGCCTTCTAAGCCGAAGCATGGCCATCGTGGACATCAATTCGGGCTCGATAGTTTCCTGTCTGGTTGCTCCCTTCGCACTGAGCTCCTCGCCCAGATCATCCCTAACGATTACCTGGATAGCCTCCTCCCCCACCTCTTGACTTCCTCCAAGTCCTTCCGGTCTCTTCGTACACACCTCCCGGTCTGGTCTTACGTCCCAAAATCCGGACTGTCGCTCGGGCTCCTACAACATGCACCTTTGGATTTGCCCAAGCTCGAGTTGTTGGATCTCACAATCTCGTTCATGGGTGTGCAGTATCCTGCGCTTCAATTGAACAGGAGCAGGAGGCTTTACGACGAGGCCTTTGTCGACGGTGTCATCAATACCTTTTCTGTCGCCCCAGAGTTGAAATCCGTTAGGATTGCGTTTGACGGGACCAATGACCGCAAGTGCGAGAAGCATATGACCCAGGTGCACGTAAATTGGGGAAGGGATCATCGTACGGGATTGGAAATCTTCGATTTACCCTATCATCAGTTGGAGACGTTGGTCTTGGAGAACATCACCACCGCATGCCCCACGGATATGAGATGGATCCTTGCGGCGGGTGTCAATCTCAAGAGGGCCTCCTTGGCAATAGGAGAAGAGGATTTTGAAGAGTTCGAGGATTTGGATGAGGCCTTTGACCCAGCTTCGTACCACAAGCACTCGTATGGCACGACACTACTGATCGAAGAAGAAGACGATGTTGATCGCTTGGGCTACAGCGACCCTTATGCGCCAGGAATCCGATACGTGCCACCGCCTGTCCCTCCCACCCTTATCTACCTTCGACTTCCAGATTGTGGGACTGTTCCTGCTGCACAGTTGATAGAACTCAAGTCCTTGCACGTCACCCTTCATGGCATTGGCGGAGCTGCTGAGCTGTTGCGTGGGTTCAGCTTCCCGGCATTGGAAGAACTAAGCATTGTGCATGCCACGCCCGTCTATCGTGGCGATGAGCCCGTCGACGAAAATTGTCCGACGATCACTCCTATATTGGGCGCCGGTACCACCACTCGTCGAAAAATAACCGCTGACCAGCTAGCTCTCACTAGAGATCGGTTATCCGTACGTGCTAGAGCTTCTTACTATCCCTACGAGGTCCTCGGATCTTCCCTACTCCACCTCCAACGTCTTTCCTCTTCCTTTTCGAGGATGCGTTCCCTCCACCTCGAGAACCTCCACGGCGTTAATGCTACCCACCTTCTTGAGTTCATCGAAAGCGTCGGTGCTTCTCTTACCACTCTCTCTATTCAATACTGTCCCAATGTTGAGTTGGATGTGTTCGCGGAGGGGATGAGTAGCCTTGATGATAAGGGCGTGGCAGTGCTTGCTCCTAACGTTCAGACCTTTGTCTTCGAAGCGGATCTGACACGTTCTGGTGATAATCCTAACGATATCGTTAATATGCTTGCAACGAGGATCTGTCCTACCCCGGCTCATACTGGTTGTCCGGACGATGAGCATAGGACGAAGTCTCGTATCACTACCATTGGGGTCAGATTCTTTGGTAAGAGATTTACGGAGGACAGTTGGATGCGCATGTGGAAGTTTGAGCACTTGCACAAGCTCAAAGTGAACGCCCAATGTTGGTATTACTCTGCATCGTGATATGTTGTCTGTTGTATGTATAACTACTTTCTGTCTTGAGGGAATGTGTGTGTGTAACCTTAGTCCATAGGTAAATGTACCAAAAATATTGTCTCAATAGCGGGGTATTTTATAGAATGTTATTTAGTATACTTTGCGTCCTGATCTGTCCTAATTATGGGTTTTCACTGGGCGGGATCTCAACTATGCCTCCAATCATGCAAGCCTCAGTTGATCAGAATCATCAGATGAATGTCAGTCACTTGCTCATTGTGTTCCTCGCTTAAGTATAGCTTGAAGTCTACGGCCCGTTTGCTTTTCTCCGACTTATAAAAGGCGAGACTTGCGAATAATACTAAGCTTCCTTTCGGGACCATGCGTCCAGCCGCTGCTTTGATTTTGCCGCTGATCCCACATTTAGTCGTCGCTTTCAATTACGACTATATTATTATTGGAGGAGGTACTGGGTGAGTCAGATAACGTCCAACCGACCCTTCTCTTTGTTTTAGATGAGCTAACTCGTGTGTTTCAAGGGGATTGACTGTCGGCAGTCGTCTGGCGGAAGATAAAAACAATCAAGTCCTTGTCCTTGAAGCCGGACCGAATGCAGAGCATCTTCAGGAGGTAATTAGGGTGTCTAGTTCCTTTGATAACTTCTAAGCATCCAGGTAAAATTTTTCCCCAGGTATTCATCCCAGGATTATTCGCAACTGGACAGTCCTCGACTACCTTGAACTGGGCGTACAATACTGTCCCTCAGGAACATCTGAATAACAGGGTCATCACAGTCAATGCCGGGAAAGTTCTAGGGGGAGGCACAACAGTCAATGCAATGGTCTTCGTGCGTATATCCTTAACGTCTAGTTTAGTATCCCTCAACAACCCTGATATAATTGTTGAATTGGCGCATTCAGTTGCAGCCATCAACGTATTCTATGTAGAACAATAATAGTAGTTATATATAGAACAATAAGATTATATAGACAATAAAGTGTAGTACGACAATAGTCTACGAAACCAGCATTGTTCTATCCAGTACAATAGAATCTTATTGTTACTCTAGTATTAGTTTACATGTATTTGTACCTCCTTAAAGGTATATAAGGACTGGTAGATAGTCCTCCAAATAACAAGTTTTACACTTAACCCACATCACTCTACAAGCCTCTAACAAGCTTAACAAGCTAACTCTTATCCCCAGGTAAGTAGCGTAGTTGCCACTGCGTTTAGTAGTGTACAAGCCGTACCATGCCTGCTTAACAGGTTATGGGCCCCGAAGGCCCTTGGGAGCGCCTTCAAAGGCTGCAAACCATAGACTTCGCATACTACCTGGATGGCGCCTTCATGGCTGCCTGTGGCGCCCTTGTGGCAGCCTGCGTCGCCTTTCATGGCTTGACGATATGTCCAACAGCGCAGGATTTATGTCCAGCTGCAGTTGTTGACAATCTAGGGGAGTAGTCACTGTCATGGCACGTTCATCGCTGCCTCTTTTCACTTTCGCATGGCGCATTTAATGCTGCCTTCTTATTCTGCATATGGATAAATGCTGACAGTTGACTTCCCCAGATATTATCAAAGATGTCCTCCAACGTCCTGATGACTACTGTCCCCGTCTTCGCCGGTGTTGATTTCAATATCTGGGCTGACATCCTTATCTCCTGGTTGCAGGCTACTGGACTTAGTTCTGTCCTTAGCACTGACCGTCCCGATGATGCCGAAGTGAGTCTCGTCTCCCCTCTGACTGATGAAGACACGGCGGCTCAAGCTGAGGCTATCACGGCGGCTCAAAAGAAACAGGCTGACTGGGATGAGAAGAACGATAAGGCCATGGGGTCTATCAAACTTCGTCTTTCTCCTCCCGTTCGTCAGAAAACGCTTGGAATGACTACCGCCAAGGAAATTTGGGTCTTTCTCAAGAAGGCCTATGGGAAACCTGGTGTTTCCGCAATCTACACGGATTTCAAACGTGCTACCTCCATCACTATTCCCAACGACGCCAATCCTAGCGCTGCGATCGAACTAATTCGCATGCACTTTGATAGGGTCAGTGCCTATGGTATCCCCACTGATGGCACCTCAGCCACTTCCATTACGAAAGTCGCCAACTTCCTCATCGTCATGTTCATCATTTCCAAACTTCCTCCCAGATATGAGTATCTTATCAATCAGTATACTCAATACACTATTGAGGAGGTCGACACTGCAAATCTCGATGTATTGCAGTCTGAGATTGTCAATATCTGGGAATCTCGCCAGGGAGCGTTCAAGGGGCCTTCAGGAAAAGCCCATGCCAACCGTCTTTCAGCTGTCAAGCGAAAGGACGGTAACCCTAGTTTCCAACAGCAGCAGCAGCAGCGCCCTAGTGGCAGCAGCAGCGGCGCTAACGGAGCCAGCGGCTCTAATGGGAATAACAAAGGAAAAGGCAAGGGAAAAGGCAAAGGAAAAGCCGCTGGAAAATTCGAACAGGCCAAGAGACAGGGCCAGGCACATCTCGTCAATAACGACATGTCTCCCATGATGCACACAGTCACCGTCGTCAACACGCCTGCTGCAGTTGATACCCGTAAGCCATTCTTTATGGAAACGGAAAAGCCTTTTGACGCCTTCTTCACAGGTACCAAAAGAGCTATCAATCTTGCACGCGATATTGGCGCTAGACCATCTGGTGAGACTATTGCTACTCTTGAAGATGTCGTCATGTCTCATCCCGATCCTTCCTTCACTCCACTTACCCCTGCTCCCCGTTCTAAACGCACTCTCACGGAACGCATCTATTGGAACAATCTTCAATCATCTTCTGATGGTTGGGGTGATGCTGGCAACTGGAACAGTTGGAACGGTGAATATCCCGAAACTCAGACCGGTTCAGATGCCGATATGGCATGCGCTCAAGGAGATGCCAGTTGGAACGAGGACACTCTGGTGAACACTTCGGAACTCGGAAGTGTGTTTGGCTCCACAACGACGGAGTCAGGTGTAAAGGTTTCTCAGGACATCCGGACCCCTGTTCCACTTATTGACCGTCTTGCCGCGGATCCTGCTGCCGAGATGATGGAATGCGCAATTCACCTTGGGGAGAGGTTCCAGAACCCCGAGGATCCTCTACACATCTATGGGGAACCACTCAGAGCAGCGCTGAACACCGTTGCCCCAACAGGAACGAGTGGCACTCTTTCTCTTGTCCAACGACTTGCTGCAGTCCGCAGCGAGATGCCAAGTGGCTCACAGCCTGCACCTCCCAATGGCATGACCACTCAATCCTTGCCATCCAGCCGTGTTGCAAGCCCAACACCTGGCATGACTTCGACGGGATGGGAATGGCTGACTCCTCATCTCCAAAACGAGGATGGAAGGTACGACGAGCTAATTGACTGGCAGCGAGACGCAACAATCGGACTAGGAGGGATGGAATTACCCTCCAGGGCTCCAACTCCGAGTTCAATGCCAGAACTCCGGAGCATGTCTCCGAGCCTATCCGAAACCAGCGACCTCGAGTACATGTCGACTCCGCCATCGATCGGCGGGATGAGTCTACCTACGTCACCCGTAGAGGACACCGCATCGTTCGGAATTCCAAGTCCACGACCTTCTACCCCCGTCATGGTTACCGTCAATGCCGCAAATAATTATGGATGGTCCTTAGACTCCGAACCCTCCGGCTTGGACAACGGTTATCTCAGGTCAGATCTCCATTCAAATCTTATGAATAAAAGTACTGATGCGCTTTTCCCAGCAGCTCGTAATTTGGAAGCAGGTTCTTCATGTATATATTTATTACATACCGCTCCTCTGGGTTTGACAACCCCTTTTATTTATAATGATCTGTACACTAGCCCTGGCGGCAACAATAAATATTTGTGTGCCTGTGGCACTCTGTTCTCACTATGCCAGAAGTGTAAGAAAAAGAGATCTGATACTGTCAAAATCCACTTCAGTGATGGATGGTTACTTGATTCTGGAGCATCAGCGCATTTTACGTTCGACATCAATGACTTTGTTGAATTGAGTTATATAAAACCAATTCCAGTAAAAACTGCCAATGGATTCACGAAAATTCGTGCATCCGGAACAATCCTGATCTCTCAACGTAAAAGAGTTATGAAATTATATCCGGTCTATTACATTCCCGATCTAAATCAACGACTCTTATCTGTTGGTCAATTCTTAAATGACAACATGTTTATGCGCGGTAACTCCGATCATATCACCATTTCGAGAAATACAACATTCTTGACTTTCTCAAAGCGTATACCGGAAGAAACGCTATACTATCTTCCACACAAATCGAAAATTGTCGCTTCTAAAGCCAATCTTTTGATTTATCTTATCAACTACGAGATTTTACATCGTCGTATAGGACATCCCTCTCGTGATGTTCTAAAACATGTCCGACAACACACCCTTGGCACTCCTGAATTCATTATTCCGAAGGAGCTTCCTTTGTGCAAAGGCTGTCTTGAAGGCAAAACTCCCAGACAGGCTTACCCTCCTAACGAACGACGTGCTACTCGTCCTTTCCAAATTATCCATACGGATTTACATGAATACCCCACGATATCCTACCACAAGTACAAGTATATAATCGTCTTCTTTGATGATTACACTTCAGATGCTTGGATACGTTTTCTTAACGACAAAAAACAACCACTAACTGCCACTCGCCAGTTCCTTGCGATGGTAGAAACTCAATATAAGACGAAAGTCGAACAGTGGATGTCTGATATGGGTGGTGAATTCATCAAAGGCACCTACCGAGAAATGTTACTCGAAAAGGGTGTTAAAATCCTTAACAGTGCACCATACATTCATCAACAGAATGGTCGTGCGGAGCGCTTTATACGCACTCTAATGGATAAGGCACTGGCAATGATGAAGTTAGCATGTCTACCAGAATCTTGGTGGGAATATGCTGTTCGTCATGGATTGTATGTCTATCGACGTACTCCCTTACGACGACACAAATGGATAACTCCATTTGAAATGCTTGAAAAGGAAAAACCGCGTATCGATCATTTACGAGTTTTTGGCTGTGGAGCTTATGTCTTTAAACCCGAGGAAACTCGAAAGAACAAACTCGCTTCCAAGTCAGAACTCATGACATATCTTGGTGTAGCACCAGGAGAACGTGGAAATCTTTTCATGCGTACAAACAATGCGGAATTTACATCCCCGCAAGCCGTGTTTGAGGAAGATTTCTTTCCTCGATGTAAAACTCAATCTCGTAATTCGAAACAACTTCCTATCGAGTCATCGCAAGGCGATGACACTCCTCTACCACAACCAATCCCTGACGATGATGATGAAGATTTTCATCATCGTCCTCCTCGCATCCCTTCAACAAGGAGACCTGATCAACTTCGTGACGACGAACCTGAACAGGATCCACCGCCTTCGTCCCCGGATAGTGACTCTGAGCCTAGAAGAATGGTAACACCGCTGCCAGTAGAGACACCACCTCCTCAGGCACCTCGAAAGCCCAGAGCTCCTAGACAAAGACGGCCACCAACAGAACCAACGCGTCGAAGCGAGCGCACTGGTACTGTACCCAAACGATACGGGGATAAACACCCTGTAGAAGTTGAACGCGATCTTGAACCTCAAATCGCAGCTGATAAAAGAGCGGAAGCAAAAGCTAAAGCAGATAGAGACGCTCAGAGAGAAAACCGACGTCAGCAAGCTGCAGAGCAACAGGTTCCCGGACCCAGTTCTGCATCCGGAAGCGCACCCCAAGGGGAGCAGCAAGCCGAGAGTGATGACTCTGCATGCCCTGAATCAGAAGAAATGGCAGAACCATGCCGTGAAGGGGGAGTATCTATAAATTTCTTGCTTATGCAGGCAATTGCTCCTGGAGAAATCGATTCCCACTTGCTTATTCAGAAAGTTACTTCGAAGAATGATGGGAATCAACCGAATGTTCGTAATATCCGCGAATGGACATTCAAAGATATTGCTCGCTTACCTATAGCTGAGCAAGAGGAATGGAAAGTCGCTTGCCGCGAAGAATTAGAGGCTCTTCGCAAGCGCGACACCTATGAATTGGTCGAAAGACCTAAAGATAGGAAAGTTATCAAAAACCGATGGGTCTTCGACATCAAAACTGATGGTCGTAAAAAGGCAAGACTCGTTGCAAAAGGTTTTTCACAGGTCGAAGGCATAGACTTTGATCAAATATATTCACCTGTTGTTTGATTCGAGACTGTGCGCTTAATCTTCGCTTTAGCAGCACTTAAGGGCTGGCACGTGTCTGGTGTCGATGTCCGATCAGCCTATTTATATGGCTTACTCGATGAAGAAATATATATGGAACAACCGGAAGCCTTTAAAGTAAAAGGACAAGAGCATAAAGTCGTCCGGCTTCTTCGTGCTCTTTACGGACTCAAACAAGCAGGACTTGCGTGGTGGAAAAGTCTTGATAAGTCCATGGCGGAACTTGGTTTTAAACGAATCATTTCCGACGCTGGAATCTTCATTCACAAACACTATGACGCCAACAATAATCTTATTGAAAATTCTATCGTCATTGCTGTAGTCTATGTGGATGACGCTCTATTCTGTGGAGCTAACAAAACCTTAGTCTTACGACTCAAAGGAGACTTTATGAAGAGATGGGAATGTAGGGATCTAGGTGATGCCAAAGAATTCCTTAGGATGAGAATTACCAGGAAAGGCAGCAAGATCTCTTTAGACCAGTGCGCTTATCTGGATAAAATCCTAGAAACTTATGGAATGCAAAACGCAAAAGCTTCTGCTACCCCATTACCTGGCAATTATCACCCTCTTCCTCTTCCAAATGACACTCCTGTCAATTATACTCTTCGTCAAAGTTATCAGGAGATAATCGGATCCTTACTTTATTTAATGTTAGGAACACGTCCTGACATTTCCTTTGCTGTCACAAAACTTGCGCAATTTGCTGCAAACCCCTCACAAGAACACTACAATAAGGCGAAAGACATTTGCCGATATCTCGTTGGCACTAGAAAATATGCTCTTGTGTACAACGGTCGAGGGGGAGAAGGCTTATCAGCCTATACAGACTCTGATTGGGGATCAGATCCTGGAACTCGCAAATCTCAAACGGGCTTCTTTCTACAATTAGCCCAAGCACCATTTAGCTGGACGTCTAGACAACAAAAGACAGTTGCTCTATCTTCGACTGAAGCTGAATACATGGCACTTAGTGACTGTAGTCAACAAGTCTGTTGGTTCAAGACTCTTCTCAGTGAAATCGAATATCCTCTTCACGCTATTCCAATTTACGGTGACAATCAAGGATCAATTTTTATTGCATCAAACCCTGTCACGGATAAGCGAACGAAACACATTGATATTCGATATCATTTTGTTCGAGAAAAAGTCATCGACGAGACAGTCAAGTTATTCTTCATTGAAGGAAGTAATAACCCTGCAGATCTACTCACTAAAGCTCTAGATCGTGTAAAGTTTGAGAAGTTCAGGAAACAATTAGGACTTCAGTTTTATAATTGAAGAAATTGCATCGAAAACGTCGAGGCACTGGATCCCTTCCTTCCATGGCTGCTTACAGCGCCTACCTATGCTTACACACACTACCGTGCTGCTTAGCAAGGGGGAGTGTTGAATTGGCGCATTCAGTTGCAGCCATCAACGTATTCTATGTAGAACAATAATAGTAGTTATATATAGAACAATAAGATTATATAGACAATAAAGTGTAGTACGACAATAGTCTACGAAACCAGCATTGTTCTATCCAGTACAATAGAATCTTATTGTTACTCTAGTATTAGTTTACATGTATTTGTACCTCCTTAAAGGTATATAAGGACTGGTAGATAGTCCTCCAAATAACAAGTTTTACACTTAACCCACATCGCTCTACAAGCCTCTAACAAGCTTAACAAGCTAACTCTTATCCCCAGGTAAGTAGCGTAGTTGCCACTGCGTTTAGTAGTGTACAAGCCATACCATGCCTGCTTAACAATAATGATCAGCCTCGAGCAGGAAAGCAGCAATATGACGCTTGGGGAAAATTGAACAACGACTCGTCTTGGACCTGGGACGCCCTCCTTCCTTACTTCAAGAAATCCGAGATCTTTACGCCACCTAATACCTTCCAGCGGGATAACGGAGCTAGATTCTTGCCTGACGTTCATGGCTTCAACGGAAGAGTCAAAGTAGGGTTTCAAAACTTCTTTTTCGAGCAATCTACCATGTGGAGAGAGACTGCTATAAATGTTGGCTTTCCTCAATCCCCAGATCTCTCAAACGGATTTCCACATGCGGTTGGCATTTCGCCGAGTTCCATCGATCCTGCGAATAATACTCGGTAAGTCCACTTATATTGGTCAACGAACAAAAAGCTAACATTCAGGCTGCTTTCTATGCTAGATGTTCGGCGGTATGCGCCTATTACAACCCCATTGCTGATCAGCCTAACTTCAATGTAATAACTAATGCGACTGTTGCTCGCATCATATGGAGAAAGTCCAAGGCGAATTCAGATCTAGTGGCTTCTTCTGTGGAATATTTCGACTCTAGTAATCAAACTCGAGTAGCGTCGCTCAATCAGAATGGGGAAGTTATTGTATCTGCTGGCACGATTGGTAGTCCAAAGGTACGAGTTTCCATTGGTGGGATTGATGATACTGGTATACTGTTATATTGCAGATTCTGGAGCTCTCTGGTGTCGGGAATTCTACGTATGTGTTCATTTCATCCCTCTATCAGTGAGATTAACGTTTCTCCAGAATTCTCCGGGAAGCAGGCATCGAGCTTGTGTTAGATCTTCCTACTGTCGGTGAAAATCTTGCGGGTTAGTTTGCTAATTCAAAAACCATATGCTTTGTGAAACCTGTTAAATATCCATAGACCATGTTCACGGCTTCGCTAACGCTTTTACCAACGCCAGGTAAGGAATCTCCCTAAGTTTGACTGATCTACACTCTGACGCAATCCACCTGTCAGCCTCACGGCCGACGTTTTAGCCCGTAACCCAGTATTTGCTCAACAGCAACTAGCTCAATGGTTCGAGAACAGAACAGGTAATGCTCCGAATATCATTCAAGCTTGCACATTCCCCATGACGAGCATGCATTGGTAGGGCTGTTCTCAGCGTATGCATGGTCATTGGGGCTCGCAGCTCCATCAAATATTTTTCAAGAATCAGAGTTAAATGATCTGCTCGCGAATGCAGAGAAAAATATCGACTTTTTTGCTTCGCAATTCTCAAATGGAAACACGGGTCTGGCAAAGGGGATCAAAGCTCAACATGAGATTGCTCTGGATCTTTATCGACGAAATGAGAATCTTCCACTTGAACTGAACCTTTGTAAGGATTTTATCCTCATGAAAGATGACCGAGAAGCTCATAACGGGCTTGAAAATCACAGTAGCAGGATATTCCGGCCCAACTCCTTTCGGAGACTTGCCTGATCAGAACTATGTGAGTATTTCACCAAGAAATCGCACTTAGTCTATTGACAATGTGCTCTGCTTCAGACCTCAATCAGCAATGCTTTATACCATCCTCTTTCTCGAGGAAGAACGCACATAACTTTCGCTGATCCATTCGCTCCTCCCCTCGTTGATCAAATTACTGGGCTCATCCTTTAGATGTCGCCGCTCACGTTGCCGGAACTACACTCGCGCGAAAGATGTTAACCACATCTCCACTGGGATCCATTTATACAGGAGAATTTGAGCCTGGCGTTGACAAGCAATCAGACCAAGCAATCGAGCGGTGGATGAGAGGAAACGTTACTAGCGACAATCACGTCGTTGGGACCATGGCGATGCTTCCACGGGATATAGGTGGAGTAGTGGATACAAAATTGAAAGTCTATGGGACAAGGAATGTCCGGGTTGTCGGTAAGATAAATCCAGTTGAAAGATTCGGAGATCATTGCGCCATTACTGACTCGATACTGGCTGGCACTAGATGCGTCAGTTATACCCTTTCCAATCAGCGCACACTTGGTGAGTATCTCTGGCTTCCTATGTAGGACTCACTCATACAAGTTCCAGTCATCAAGTATCTACATGATAGGAGAAAAGGTGTGCCTCTAGTTTTTTGATT